>JBBPMW010001314.1:0-10634 GCA_038090535.1 Tylopilus alboater | reverse complement strand
GTCTTACTCCTCTCCTCCTCGCTTGACCCAGCAAGTAGATCCTCTACTTCGTCTTTCGCAACATCGTGAGCGTCGTTGCCGCAACGGTCAAACACTGCACATACCCTTGCTGACTAGACCCGTACCCTCTGATCGCGCTGCGGCTACATCCGCGTTCACGTCGGTTGGCTGGATGTCTGCACCGCGGGCGCCGAGAGGGATGTCGGGCGTCTCAGCGCGGTACTCTGCTTTGTCCACGGCGGGATCACCGCTGGGGTTATAGGCGAGGTCGTTGGACATGATGGTGGCAAGTGCTGGTGAGTAGCCGAGTTCGAGTGCCCAGGATTATATACCTGTTCAAAACGAATACTGGTCGTCATAGGATATTATCTCGACGTCATCCTACGACGTCATCTTAAGTACAGTCACACCCATGCTCGCAGTCACCGCCAGTCACAACACCGTGACATGCGCTGGCGGAGACCGGCAATACTGGCTTTTGACTTGCAACGACATTCTGTACCGATAATGTTGGACGTGGTGCGTCGAGCAGGTGAAGCGGGTCAATCAATTGATTTCATTAGCGTCGTAATTTCACCTCCGATTCCCAAGTTCGGTCTCAAAGGTACCTTTACCCTCTTTGAACACCTCTGCTAAGCCAGCTGCTCTAACGCCCATGCTGTGCATGGTGCCTGACGAGCAACAGTATTGATGCGGCATGCGAATAAATTTGCAGAGAGCAGCATGTTGCCGTGTCGGCAATCTTGGTACCAGTCACGCACGTTGCCGCTTACTAGCCAATGGTTGCCATCTATAAAGAATACCCCCTTGGAAATCCACGTTGGCCCAATCAAGGTTGCGGTATAAGAACGACCGAATTGATGATCAACTGGCGCTGGTCTACGTCCCTTCCTCCCATCCACCAAGATGTCCGGGTCTCAGCTTGGAGGGCTATCCAGGGTCTCTCTCATCTTCGCGTACGTTTCCTTTTCCCTTCCCAGCTTAATTCACTCATTCTTTAAATAGTTGCGGAACCGCCTTGTTTTCCGATGGTGCTTATTTCACCTCTTATTCCGCATCGTGTGCACTCAGCTCTTTCGTCACCAGGTTACTCCAACAATGTCATCGGAATGGGTATGTCCACTCCCTCATTGCATCGTGCACGCTATCTCAATATCACACCCATAGTCGATACACGTGAGACACTGGCCCGTATGCAATTTGCTTTCTGGCTACTCACCCCGCTCGTAGTCTTGTCCAAGATCTATGGTGCCGACGCATTGGCCGCAAAAAATTATAGTAGCACACTCTCCAGTATCACATTTGCAGGTTCCGTCTTCTCTCCCCCCCATTTCTCTCAACTTCTGATTGTCACCACAAGGCACGTTGGTAGGTATGTTGACCTTTGGCTGGATATCCGACAAACTCGGTCGTAAAGTTGGCATGGTAAGGGTTAGTCAGAATAGCCACACTCACCTCACAAGGTCATCAGATGACTGCATCTGGTATCGTCGCTCTTTTCGCCGGCTTATCTGCTGCTTCTTCGGGTGCGAATGGCAGCTTTGGTGGAATGATCGCCATGCTATGCGCTTGCCGGTAAATTGGTTCACTGATAATCACTGCATCATTCCATGACCCCATCCTAGCTTCTTATTAGGCATTGGAATCGGCGCAGAATACCCTTGTGGCTCGGTCTCCGCTTCGGAACAAACAGAAGAGGAGGGCATTGCAAAGAATGCTCAGCATCGATGGTTGGCACTTGCAACTAGTACGTACTTCAGCTTCAACCTTGCGCTTCGGATCTAAACGACATCACAGACACTATGATTGACTTCGGTTTTGTAGTTGGCGCTTTCGTGCCCCTGGTTCTATATTGGATGTGGGCTGCATCATGTACCGCCGTGAGAACCAAACCTCATCTTCTGTTTATAGCTTCGGGAACAACCATCTCCGGGCTGTATGGCGTCTTTCTCTTGGTCTAGGCGTCGTTCCTGCTGCCGCTGTATTTTTATGGCGTCTGCGCATGACAGAGCCCCCAAGTTACAAAAGGAACTCGATGAAATCCGTACGGATCCCGTACTATCTGGTCGTCAAGCGCTACTGGAAAGGGTTGTTTGGGATCTCCTTGGCTTGGTAAGTTGGTGGCCTGCCCCAAATATGGTTATACATTGACTCTCGTGCAATGTAGGTTCATCTATGACTTCATCACGTACGTACCCCTGGTTTAATTCTTCGCTGCGATCCTAATGCGCAGGCATACAGGTATCCAGTGAGATTGACACCCTGATTCTGCTTCGTGATACCTAATATCTGTGTAGTTTGGTCTCTACTCTTCAACGATCACAGACGCGTGAGTTGATCCTAGCCTTTGACGGATAACGACGATACTGATACTGTAAAGCGTTGTTGGAAATTCCGCTTCTCTGACTGTTGTGTTCGGGTGGAGTGTTGTTATCAAGTTCGCTTTTTTGCTACTTCTATACTCCATTACTCACACCTGTCATTAGCCTTTTCTATATTCCAGGTTCGCTCCGTTCCGTGAACCTCACCTTACCTTTATTAACAGATATTCCAGGAACTGTCATCGGCGCTTTCGTCGTTGACTACTTGGGGCCTAAGAACACGATGGTAATGTCACGGCAAGTCATGATTGTATGATTGTGAGGTTCATGGCGCTGCTAGATCGCTGGTTTACTTGCGCAGGCGGTTATTGGCTTCATTATGAGTGGTCTGTACACTCGTATAGCGCGAAACATCGCTGCTTTTGCGGTAAGTCGTGAACTGTATGATGAAGTAAAACTGATTCGTGTTCATTTCGATTACAGGTCGTATACGGTATCTTTCTGAGTTTTGGAGAATTCGGTAAGTGACTTGGCGTGTCGCTTAGGTATTTTCCTCATATGCGTAGGCCCTGGGAACTGCCTTGGTATTCTTGCTTCTAAGACCTCACCTACCGGAGTTCGTGGTCAATACTACGGTGTCGCTGCGGCTGTCGGAAAAGTTGGTGCATTTGTTGGCACATATTGTATGTGGAATACGATATCAGTGAATCTGGTGCTGATCGATTGATCACATCTTTGGTGGACAGGCTGGAAGTCAATTGTTTCTGGTGGGTATTTGTGAATTCAGTTGATAGTTGAGCTCAAATACTACACAGACTTCGGTGGTCCTAGCTCGATCAAGGGGACCACGGGTCCCTTCTGGATTGCTAGCGGTCTCGCCATCCTTAGCGCCACAGTTGTGCTGATCTTTGTCAAGCCTCTCACTCATGACGGAATGGCGGCGGAAGACGAGGCGGTACGTATATACACACCCTTCTCACAAGTGGTTTGTTATGATATTTGATCTACAGTTCCGTTTGTACCTGGAGGAGAACGGATTCGACACTTCTCGGTTGGGTATGCGAGACTCGGACGACTCGTCCGATTACTCTGGTGATGAGAAAAATGACCCGAAGGCCACGGCGTAATGATGTTGTTTGATCATGATTTTCTTGTTATAATTTTTCGACGAAATAATGTCTACTCATGCCGTACCATCCTCAATGCATTCATATCTTCAATACAACTATTCCCGATTCATTGGTCGGACCGGGTTCCCCGACTCCCACGAAGAGGGATTTCACAGCCAGAATCGTTCCGCTCTCTGCCAAAGGACCCGTGGGAAAGCATCATGTAATACTGTGTCGTACCTCACGATCTCTAGAGTTTACTTGCTTGGGCTCGTTTGATTTTTTTTTTTCTTTGGTCAGAAAGAAATTACACTTTTGTGCAACATCCTGTTACCAATACCCTGGAATCTCTACTTGGAACCATGTGAGTTGTTTGTCCTCGTTTCTTCTTTTGGACGTGCTGGCCCGTTCGCGGGTTCAGATCAAGAAGGTCATTTGCCTTGTACCGCGTATTGTTGATGAACGCTTCTGCCCTCCAGGCTCCGGATGGGCCTCATGACATTAAAGACTATCCAATCTTCTATGATACTGAATACTCTGGTTCTGTCACATACGATGGAATGAATATATTTGTTGTCTCCTATGCCACTGGTGTTACCCTCGTCAAATCTTTGGTTAACTTCACCAGCACTAAATACACATGTTGCCGGTTACTCCTCCATTATACCTCAACGTTTGCTGACCTTCCTGAGATAGTTTTTTCGTGCAGACGACATGAGTGGAATTTAAACACTCTCAGTCACTGTGATATGCACAGCAACCCCATCCGAGTCGCTACCGTGTGTTTCCCGTTGCAAAGGCACGTCAAGAAGGTGTGCATGCAAGTTTTCCTAAGTGACTCCACAAAGCTCGACACCAGAAAGCATGAACATACGTTGGAATCCACAACGTTTCCCGAGGAGGTTTGACAGGACGATAGCTCTGACAACTTACGACTGCCAGTTCCCCCTTGGGAGCACATAAAAAATGTTGTTGCACTGTACGTTGGTCACCTTCACGGTGAACCTCCGAGGCTGACCTTGATCTAGGGAGCTGCACGGGTGAACCCCCGGGTCGGCATGAGCGGGTAAGACGGCTCGAACAGGCGAGGACGACGACGCGACGCGCACGCTGATCGCGTGCGTCGTTGCCCCTGCACGGGCGTGGACGGAGTGGTGTGGGTGTGGGCAGAGTGCGCGAACGGGTGGGATGGCGCGAATGGGCGAGAGCGTGAACGGAGTGGAGTGGATATGGGCAGAGAGCAAGACTGGGTGGGACAGCGCGAATGGGCTAGGGCGACGGCTTCATGCCATGGCGTGGACAGGTGGGATGGCGCGAGCGAGTGAGAAGGTGCAAACGGGCGACGGCGACGGCACAGGCGTGAACAGGCGGGTGATGGGCGAGTGGGCATGAATGAGCGGTGGGCAAGCGCGTGCGCGTGATGCGCGACAGGGCGTGGTGGCTGGCCAACCTGTTTTGACGCAGGTGCAGGGTGGTCGATGTGTTTTGAGCGGTGGCAGGGCGGGTCAGCGTGAACCAGTGATGACCACGAGGACAAATGGGTCGGCGCGAATGGACGAGGGCGACGGAATAACACGCACGCTGACCGTGCATGTTGCGCCGTTGCTTCACGCCAGGGTGAGGGAGAGACCCACATGTGTTATCTGTACCCGTCCATGTGCAGTTCCCTACCTTGGTCAGCGTTAACCGGGCCTTGAGTCCGTTGCCGCCGTCAGTGGGTTGCCGATGCGTCTCCCGTCAATTGGTTACCCGTGTGCTTATGACAGCGTGTTCATGGTACTTCTTTTCCTCGCACGGGCCACGTTGGTGCGAGTGACTCGAGAAACTTTCCCCTAAGTTTCACTTTATTGTTGTATTGCTCTTGTCGGGAGTCGGGGACTGGGTGCTGTTGCGCCGCTACCGATCCATTACATAACGGGTCTGACGCGAAGATATCGGCCCACAGCCACTATTGGAAAATGTTAAACGTCAAGTAGAATCTTGGTCCATCCGTCAGCAAGAAGACCAAGCCGTATGTTTGGGATTTTTCTCCGCAAGAGTAAGCAAATTGGTACCGATTCGAACCAGAGCCGCTCTTTCAAGCCCAAACCGATTTCTTCAGATCCGGCCGTTGTGCATCCAGATAAAAAGGGTTCATTCTGCCAGTGCGACCCAGGTGACTGTCAGTAATTGAGGAGATCAACACAAACGGGGAAGACTTGATCAAGCCACTTATGATTCTAGGAGTCTAAGTTGCCAAGTTGAATTAGCTCAGGAGCAAGTGTACCTCTGATTGAGTCGGGACGTTACCTTTCCAAGGCCATGACCGCGTGGCGCAACCTTTCAGTCACATCAATGCATCGTAGCCGACCCGGAGTTGCCAGTGTTGACCACGTCAGTCAGCTGGCAGCCGTATATTAGGGCCGTCCCATGTAGGTACGCGATGGTCTTACTTGACGTTACGGTACCCCCAATTGCTATCGGACCATTCCCGGAGCCAGCTGTACCTGGTGAGTCTGACTCATGTAAATTTCAATCGTTTGGCCCAAAGTGAGCCTGAGTTTCGAGTCGGCTACGCCCTCCCCCTCTCAGATTCCTACCATGGCGAGCATAGACGGACGCCCCAATGACTCGGAGGAGACCCCGCTTCTCCAGAGAAAGTCCAAGACACCTTTGCCATGGGGTCAGATGACTCTTGTCATGGTTGCCTTGATCGCGGAACCCGTCTCGTCCCTATACATCATTCCTTTCATCAATCAGGTCGGTCGACAGTTGTCTCCGTACCCTGCGGTATCTGGTGCTTACTGGTCTGAAACAGCTCATCGGCGAACTCGGCATCACAGGAGGAGACGACCGCAAGATCGGTTATTATGCAGGTCTCATCGTAGGCGCGCATAGGCTTACGGATATGCTGCCATGCTCATCTTCCGCAGGAATCCCTCTTTTTCGTCACGCAGGCATTCACGTCGTGGCAATGGAGCCGGTTATCCGATTATACTGGTCGTCGTCCAATCATTTTGATTGGTCTGATTGGTGTCAGTGCGTCCAACCTTGCCTTTGGCTTGTCGCGGACCCTAGGCACGCTCATGATCAGGTAAGTGAAATGGACTCCTTGTCCGAAAGTCGACTGAAGGCATTCCCAAGTCGATGTATCGCTGGCGTCCTCAATGGCAACATTGGGGTGATGAAGAGTATGCTAGGCGACATAACCGATGATACCAATATGACTCGGGTCTTCACCCTCGTGCCACCCATGTTTTTCACCGGGGTTACCATCGCGTGGGTTCCGGTAAGACTCGTGCGGTGAATCCTTGAGGCTCACGCAACTCTGTAGTTCACTATATGGTGGTGCACTCGCGAAGCCGCAAGAGCGATGGCCGCACATCTTTCAGGGTGAATTCTGGGCAGCGTACCCATACTTCCTGCCCTCTTTGGTATCGGCGTGTTACACCTTGTTGACGTTCTTGGTCTGCACGATATTCATGGAGGAGGTACGACATCAACGTGCTTTGAACCGGCTAGCAATCACGCGTTCTTTTAGTCATTGCCATCGAAGATGGGCAAAAAGCCTCGATCGGAGAGACCTACAATCGAGAATCCACCAGATAACCCACCTACGAACAACGAACGGCCCGTTTCGATCTCGACCCTCCTGCAAACCTACTCCGTGATGATAGCCATCGCCAACTTTTGCACGTCGTCACTTGTAGAAATGGCCTTCTACGTTCTTCTGCCCTTGTTTTATTCGTCGCCCATTGAGATAGGTGGCTTAGGATTCCCGCCACACGTCATCGGCACATTCCTGGCAATATTTGGAGTCGCGAATGGCTGCGTACAGGGATTATTTGCCTCGAAGTTCATAGAATGGGTTGGGCCCAAAAAAGTGTTTTGTAGGGCTGTCCTTTGTTTTTACCCACTGATCCTCCTTTTCCCAATCATGAGTGCTGTCGTTACAGCACAGGGAAAGGTCGGGCCCATGATCTGGATTCTTCTGGTTATCCAGCTCATACTCATGGTACTCATGGACCTAGCGTTCGGTACGTTAGTTGAGTCTCTGGAAAGGTCGATGATCTCACCTTCGCGGTGTAGTTACTATCTTTATGTTTGTCACGAAAGCGGCTCCTAACAAGCAATCTCTGGGCTCGGTGAACGGGCTCAGCCAGAGTCTAACGTCCGTCATGCGTGCGATTGCACCGGCATCGACGGCCTCGTTATTCGCCCTTTCTAAACAATACAATCTCCTGGGCGGTAACCTGATTTATGTCGTCCTGGCAATAGTCACTACGATCTTGGTCGTGTTGTCCCGACGTTTGCCAGATTTGAGGGACAAGGATTCAGAGTAGGGATGTTCAGCAGCACCTTGGGCGGAGACACGGCGGTAGCGTGACTTAGAACGCATGTATAGAGACTGTACCATACCACCGGCAGTAATGCCAGAACGAGTCGCATCCACAATATGTTCTTGTCTACTCGTTTCCACTGTCACGTCTACCTACTGAGGCTGAGGATTTAGCTTGAACGTCACTGAATAAGTTAACCGTGGAGCACTGCATTATACATCCTGGCATGTTGAGCAGAGGCGATGATTTCAGGACTCGAAGGTGTACGTACATGAGCCGAGCCGCACCTGCACCTCTTCCTCGACACCTCAGTTCTTTTCTCATTCGAATCATGCAACCCGCGCGGAGCGAGCAGACATTCAAGTCTGCGTCCTACTTGGAAGATTCACGGTGCCTCTTGCATCCGGAGACCGTTCGTTGTATCGCTCATGTCGGCACGAGCCACCCTTTTGCTGTTAGCGTCAACACATGAACCCGGGCCGTCGGAGTAAGGGCTAAAGTGCCCGCTCGGGAACAACCCGAGTACGACAGAAAATCGTGCCAGTGCAGCTTGCCTAGCACATTTCATCATGCGCAAGTGGCCCAAAGTTAGTGTAAGCTGATCTTTCACCTCCTTGTGGTTTTTATCCTTCTTCATCACGGGAACAACCGAAAAGTGTTCGCCTACAACTGCTTTGCCAAATATGGTACGCGCCGATCCACCGAAGGAAGGAGTCCCAGGTTGTACAGGACACTCGTCAGTGATTCGAATAAGAGATGGCAGGAGTCGCGATGTAATCCGTCAAATGACCAAGGATCCGACGTAAGTAAGTGATAATGTCAGGGGTCAGCGTTTTGGTCCACCAAAGCTAATGATTATTGTACAGGTCAGCGTAAACCTACGTGACGACAACGAAAGCATCCGAATAAATACATGTGCTGAAAAAAGGCATCACGAACACGCAAGAACGAAGATGATTGAGAAGGGGGGCGCTATCCGAGTCCGTTCGCAACGTCTATCTCGCACCTAGCCAATGCATGGCGGCTTTCCACACGACGAATGGTATGGGCAGCACGAAACCGGACGGTGGATCCTTCTTCAAAGCCCGTTCTTGGGCTGCAGCTCTTGCGAGCTCCGCCTCCCGTCGAGCCTTTGCGAGTTCTTCTTGCAGCTGGGCATTCTTCTGGCGTTCCACGAGCTCTCGTTCCGCTGCCTCGGCCTGCAGCCGTCTCCGATAATCATCAGCCTCTGCAACTCGTCGGTGAAGCTCCGCGAGTTCGCCTTCCATCTTCTTTTTGCGCTCGTGTTCTTCCGCCAACCTAGCTTTCTCTTGCGCCTCCGACGCCAATGCCCTAGAGAGTTCTGCGGCACGTTTTGCCTCCGTGGCCCGACGTTCTTTTTCTGCCAGCTCTTCCTCCATCGCCTTGCGGACTCCAGCAACTTCTTCCTCGAGCTGCTTTTTGAAGGCTTCCTCCCGCAGCTTAGCTTGTCGGCGCTCTTCCTCGAGTCTTGCTAGAGCGGCTTCTCGACTCTTTCTCGCCGCTTCTGCCTCGTGCTCTCTCCGGAGTTGATCTTCTTTGGCAGCCGTGTCCTCCTTACGTTGGCGCGCGAGCTCCTCCTGCAGGCTTTGCATGTGTTGTTCTTCCTCCTGTAGCCTGAGGCGCTGCTGTTCCTCTAGTTGTCGGATACGAGCTTCTTCTGCCTTCCGTTGAACCTTTGCCTCCTGTTCTTTCTTGGCGTGAGCTTCCTCCAGTGTCCGACGCACGCGCTCCGTTTCCTCCACGATTTGTCTCTGATACCTCTCCTTCTCACGCTGCAGAGCCTCGTTCTGTTGTTCGAGGAGGAGGGCGTGAGCTTCCACTTGGGCTTGACTCGCAGCGGCGACCTCGCGATCGCGGCGCTCTTGTTCAGCGGTAGCCCTCTCCACCTCCTGTCGAGCTTTTTCAATCTCGTCCTGCAGGCGAGCTCTTTCGCGTTCCTCCGCTAGTCGTCTAGCTTCTTCTTCTTCCTCCTTGGCTTTCGCCTGACGCTGGAGTTCTGCTTCGAGCGCAAGAGCCCGCTCACGCTCTATCCTGATCTTCTCCGCCTGCTCCGCTTCAGCCCGTTTTTTCTCGGCTTCCGCTCGCAACATCTCTTGTTGCAGGGAACGTAGGTGCTCCTGGTGCCGCGCCTCGGCGAGCTCTCGGGCCTTGCGCTCCTCCTCGAGTAAACGAGCCTTTCGTTCTTCCGCTTCCTTTTTCTCGTTCAGTAGTTCGGTTTCGCGTCGTGCGTGTTCGATCTGTGACGTCTCGACTTCTTTGCGAGCCTGGACGACCTGTTCCTGCAAGCCATCGAGTTCCTGCATATGGCGACGATTTTCGGCCTCCATTTCCGCGATCCTAGATTCAAGTCGCGCCTTCTCCGCGACAAAGTCTGCCGCCATGCTCTCGGAATCGCGTTGTATGCGCTCGATCTCCTCCCTCTTTCTGTCGACTTCGTCCTGGAGCTCCGACCTGGTCTCCTCGTCCTTGGCGTGCATCGCGGCCTCCATCTCCTGACGGAGCTTCTTGAGTTCATCGTCGTGACGGTCAGCCTGCTCCTTCAAGGCACGGGTGAGCTCGGCTCCGGCGGCGGTATGCGCCAGATCCTTGCGCTCGTTCACGAGCTCATGCTGGATGAGAAGCGTCGCAGCCTGATTATTGGTCAAGTGGCGAAGGACGGCCAGGGCGGACGCCTGCGTGCCGCTGTGGCGGAGCAGCCGCGCACCCTTTTCGAGGACAGGCTTGAAGAACTTGTCGTTGTTGGCGAGCTCCTGCTCGCGCGCCTCGCCGATCTTGGGGTCGACGTTGGACCACATGTTGGTCACGATGAGGACGTTGCGGAGGGTGCTATCTCCGCAGAGCTCGCGGAAGATGCGGAAGTTGCG
>JBBPMW010001313.1:0-10654 GCA_038090535.1 Tylopilus alboater | reverse complement strand
GGACTATCTTGCTCTCCGTGCTCGATCAGATGTATCACTCCCCCGCCGTTCTCGAACCAGGGTTTGATTCGACGGCTACCCTGGCGAACCTGCACAACACTCGCGGGCTCATCCCGCACGCAGAAGGGACGTCGTTCCAGACCCAGTTTGGTCACTTGTATGGGTACGGGGCAACGTACTACTCCTATCTGTTCGACCGCGCGATCGCATCGCACGTGTGGCGCAAGGTGTTCTCGGACGAGCCGCTGAATCGCGAATTGGGAGAAAAATACAAAGCAGAGATCCTGCGATACGGTGGTGGCAAGGACCCTTGGCAGATGCTTGGCGCGTTGTTGGATGCACCACGGCTTCAGGTAGGCGACGAGGAGGCGATGCGAGAAGTAGGGAGATGGAGGGTAGAGGATGGTCCTGTGTCAGAGCGACATTAGGTTACTATTGAATCTGTAGTTGCTTGGAGACTCGCGTTGGTACCTCGTTCTTTCAATGACATTGTATTCCAAGTCCGAGGCAGAGCAACTATAGAGTGCAGTATTGATAACTCGGAAGGGCATGAGGATATGCGAATGCGACTAGTGTACAGATGCAACGGAAATGAGAGGGTATAGTACATATCTGAATAATGATATATCGACGTGTAAACTAGTGTTGGACACGAGGTATTCATCTTGGTGAATAGTCAGTATATTTATTTGGCTGATAGATGAAGGTCTATACGCACATTACGACACCTTCTGAGCGCAATTCTTGCTCCATCCTCCAAACTGCCTCTTGCATGGCATGTAACTGGTGTAATTTGGCTTGCTTCGATGCGAAATCGCCTTGACAGTTGACAACGGGCATAACTTGAGGTAACTGTAGCATCGAAATATCGACCTCTGGTAAGGGTTGAGAGTCGGGCGGGTATTGTGGGAGTGTGGAATAGACGGCGAGATGATATGCTTCTGTACTATTAAGAAGTGACGTCCAATCTATATTGGTCTGCGAGATACTAGGTATCGATGAGTCGAGAGATGCAATGTAGGCAGCCCCAGTTATATTGGACGGAAGCACACTATCCGAGGGAGTGTTGAATGTGTCACCGCTAATGGATTGTAGCAGACTATCAGGGCCGGACAAATAGGATGGAGCAGATATATGAATATCTGTCGCCGCCGATACAAACATCAGTTACACCATAGCAGGTGGATACAGACACTCACGAGCAGGCGGGCACTTCGGCACGTATTTCGGGTTGCCGGGGATACTGTAATCTTTGAACAGTTCAACTTCCCATGATGTAGAAAAATCTGGCTCAGTTGCGTCAACAGGAGGTGGAATGGCGAACAAATCATCAAAATTGGTCTTGAACCAATCATCAATGGAATATTCATTTTCCGTATTAGAACGAGGCAGAGGATCCGATACGGTGTGGAGACGGGTAGCAACCATTGAATCGCTCGGATGTTTCGGTATCCCAGTGGCATCCACACCAGAAAGACGTCGCTTGCGAGATGGTAACACTTTATTCATCTCGGGTGGCGTGGAATGCGCAGAAGAAAGCTCCGGTGGACTGTGATCCGATGATTCATCAACACCGTCCGTGCTGGAAGGCGGAGACGGGTGGCACATTCGAGATGTCATGGAAGCACTACAAACAAGAAATCATGAACATCGATTTGTAAGAAGAGCCATGGAACATACCGTAGACGTTTGACGGGCCGACTCGCGGCGGGGGATGGCTGGTCAACTGGTTCTATAGATGACCGGCGGCGTTTGGAACCGGCAATGATTGGAGGCGCGACAACCTCTTCTTCGCTCTCATCCGTTAAGGAGTCGTCGAGGGCAGGTACAGGGGACGCTATGATGGATGGATCCGGAGAGGGATACGAATCTTGAGCCGCCTGCAAGTTCTCCCTTTTAGTTACGTAACGTCCTCTTCGAATTTCAATTCCTCGCACCTCCGCGAGGTTCACTTTGTCGACTTGGTTGCATTTTCGAACCCCAACAGATTCCCCATCTTCCTCCGTCATATCCTTTACTATGGCGTCCAAATCTCCTGCAAAAGCACTCCTGGTAAAGGTCGATGGATAGAGGCCCTCTGCTGCCACCTTCATTGCGACGAAGGAGTGTCTGAGTTCAGGAGACAGCGCGCGCTGCGGGTCCTCTTCCACCAGTGCGCGATAAGCCGCGTCGAGCATATCGGCCCTGCAATTAGAGAAATGTTCCCGACAGAGAGTCGTCCAACCGATCCGCCGACGAGTGTTGATGAACCAAGAATTAATAGAAGAAACCTGGGAGGACGAAGCAGCGGCCATCCGAGCCTTGATTTCCGCGGTGGGGTAGGGATTGTGCAAGTTATCCACCAACCATTGATGAGCGGAGGCAAGGAACGAAGGGGATGAACCCTCCGGATTCTGGGTCGGTGTTGGGGCAAATCCTTGGGGGCTAGCCGTACTGTCGAGGTGCAGGGATTTCGGCTGTGCATTGAGGTTCAGAGCATTCATCTGGTGAAGAATGGCATCGCAATCGTCGCGTAGCTGAGACGCGAAACTTTCTTCCTCGTGTTTTACATCCAAGTAACAACTTGCAATGTTCGAAATACGAGAGGCAACAAAGTGAACGAAGGAGGTTTCGTTACAAGCAGTTCCGTACTCCGATGATGAGGACAAGTCATCCCGGAGCGCTGACCATGTATGATGCCATGAAGCAAGCGTTTTTGCGCCACTCTCCAAGGCAGTGAGAAAGTCGCTTTCGGCGAAGTAAAGCGTTTGAGACAAGTCATCGTCGTGCATGGTAGTCAAGTCGTTGCAAGTTCAGTGGGGGGACCAATTCTTAAAGCGCTCGCCCCGACTTGGTGGTGTTGGTAGACAATGCGGACATTGAATTCTAACACAAAGGGCCATGAGATACTAGTAGACTACCCTGATATTCACCTATCCAGTAGTATCATCCTTTCGATCTCGTTCACCTACACAACATGGGTCTCGAATCAGACGATGCATACACCACTCAGCTGCAAGCCATTTTGCGCATCGCTCATGGCCTGAGAGAAGTAGCTGCAGCCTCCCTTCCACCCGGCCATACTCCATCCATTCCCACTAACTCCCCCGCCGTCCTTGACTCGATCAGATTGCCGAGCCCATGCCCATTACTCCCCTCACTTCTTGAGGCAGGTGTCGGTCATGAAATTGCTTCCGCAGCCAGCAGAATATATCTGCAACGTGCAGAAGAACTTAGACATCATATCCAAGAGTCAATCATTGCGACATGGTACAAAATAGCAGAGCTTCCAGTCATCGCACCCACATTGTCGCCGGATTTATTGATGAGAAAAGTCGTCTCCACTGCTACGGAAGTATATCTTCTCCGTCTTGCTCAGTGGAAAGAAGAAATCACTCAGCGTGTTAAGCAAGAATCGAGTACCCCACCCAAGGCTGGCCACAAGAGTGCTTTCAACCACGTCAGTGAATCCATCGTACAGTTATAAGGTCGTCTGATGTAGTCCGCAGGAATACGTTCCACTATTGGAACACTTTTTTGAAGAGAACCCGTTCCCGACGCATGCTGACAAGATGTTCCTCGCCAAAAAGTCAAATATGGAGTACAGGCAAATCCATGTATGGGTGAGAGCCTTCCTTTTCTAATTGGTGTCTCCGTTGTTGATGACTTTCGCTCTATCAAGTTCCAGAATCGCCGCAATCGCACCAAAAAGGAGGGAAAAACTTTGAGAAAGAAGCCAACATATGAGGGCGCAACGAAACCATTGAACAAACTTTACGAATGCATGAAAGGCCACATGATCCACTCCGATTCTCAAGCTCCCAAACCCTCTAAAGCGGGCTCATCGAAGAGAACAACCGAGATAGGCTCTCTCTCGTCCATCCTACAAAAACAGTGGCAGACCGAAATCGCGCAGAATAACATGCCGAGCGATGCCTTCACTTCAGCTTCGCCACCCCACGCCTTTCCGTTGTCCTATCCACCTACCTGCGATTATGACCCATTTCCCTGCAAAAGTGGTCCTGCTTATTTTGGCAAGCCGGAATGGAGACGCGTACCGGATGGGAAATATTCTCTTTCCCTCTCGACCAGCATCGATGACCTGGTCGAGAGGTTTTCTCATTTGAATGTCCGGGATGGAACGCGCTCTAAGGGATCTCCCATCTTGCAATCGCATGCTGCAGCCACAGTCGCAATTACTGTGACACCGTCTCGTGCCCCTCATCCATCCCTGATAGTCAGCAAGTATTCCCAACCTACAAACAACGTTCAGCTTCACCCGTCGCTCCGTGCGCCTGTCTCCTGTTCGAAAGTTTTCCAAAGTCCCAGCCCCACCTCAAAGCCCGTTACATTGGTACCCCTCTCCGCACCACCCAACAAGAGCGCGCTCCCTGGGAAGCGGAAGATTGCTCCGTTGCCGCAACGTTTTCCCGGCCGAATGCGGAACAGAGATGCCACACCGTCAGAGAGCTCCTCGACGTCTTCCTCCTCGCCTTGCTTGTTCTCTAGGGACTCCGAGAGTCGCAGTTGTTCTCTTTCAAGTGTCGGTTCGCTGTCCACGCCGTCAGACATAGCAAACACTCAGGAACTACCTCACTTATTCGGGTCACCATGTCGCTCGCCATTTAACAGTCCAATTCATCTCCGTGGTTTTGGAGGTATGGTGGCGATCTCGCCATCATCCGTTCCGTGATCAACGCGCGATGAGGCTGTTTGCTGTTTGATTTGGCGCGGTAGATGCCTGGCCTGCGTTCCTGGTCATAGTTCCCCCGTTCCGGTTACCTCGGGAGATGATTGGCACACGAGGACCACACGATGCGCGAATTTCTTCGGAAACGCGAAATTGCAATCCGCTCGCGATGGTTGCCGCTTGTACCAGCTGATACGATTTATCAGTGCGCTGCTACCATGTATCTTTTCTCCGAGTATGTGGCAGTCATAGCATGTACACATGACAGGATTGTCCCTTTTTGATAGTGCAATTTATACCTGGTTGTGCTTCTTCAAGTTGGTACCTAGATGCTAACTCTACATACATGAACTGCATTTAAGCACCAATGTGTGCGTACGCATCCTCCATCAGACTTGGTCGAGTAGGTGATGTTATTATATATGCTTTACGATGGACATGGCAGCTGATCACAGTGCGACACCAATTACAGAGTAGAAAAGAACAATATAACCATGATTCATGATAGATACAGTGCGTAGTAAGCGAAATAGCTATAAAGATATACGATACAGGATAATGCTCATCTGTCTGTTGTACGATTAAACAGGTATGACAGCGCAACAAGGGGTTTTGGCGCCTCCCAAGAACAACACTGGTTAAGTAGCTCACGAAACGACCGTAGTCCATACCTGAGGAAGTTGTAGAATAGAGAGGTCGATCTCCGGGAGAGTAGAGTTGACATGGGGTGGAGGAAACAAGGGATCATTAATTAGGCCACAAGGATCTTCGTTGAGGAGTGCAGTCCAATCGATGGACTGTGAAAGATCCGGCAGTAGCGACAAGCCTTGCGATACAGGGTCGGGGACTGAGGCCATTGTGGGCGGATGCGTTATCTCTAGGGGCGCGACGAATTCACCACTTTCGAGAGATCGCAAAATGTCTTCAAGCGCGATCAAATTCGTGGATAACGATATTTGGTTGTTTTGAATGGCTGGCAAAACGTCTAACGTTGGCTACAGAATCTCAGAAAGAAGATGAGGACTCACGAGGGGTAAAAGCCTCCCGTGGATCTTCAGGTATAACGTAATTGTTGAATAACTCGACTTCCCACTGCGTCGAATTGTCGGGTTCAGTGACATCAACTGGCGGTGGGAGGGCAAATAGAGCATCGAAATTGGCTTTAAACCATTCATCGATGGAACGTTCACTTTCCAGCGTGGAAAATGGAAGAGGATCCGAAACGGCATGGATGCATGGTCCTGCAATCGAAGCTTGTGGGTATTTTGGCATTCCAGTAGCGCGTAGATCAGACAGACGTCGTTTGCAGGAATTGACATTTGCAGAATTCCGGGTTCCTGGTACACGCGACGTTTGGTTGTATGAATCATTTTCTGACGATTCTTCCGTGCTCGTCGACGGGGATGGCAGACTAGTGTTAAGTGACGAAGACGAGAAGCTGGGGTAAGATTAGCGAATGCAAAGACAATGAGAGCAGTAACATACCGCGGACGCTTCACGGGTCTAGTGGTTGCCATGGAACTAGCGACCTGGGTTGGTTCCGAAGGTGACAAACGTCGTTTGCGACCAGCTAACAATGAAGGTGTTATATCTTCGTCATCTTCACTCTCCTCTGTAGGAGAGTCGTTGAGATAAGGTACTGGTGACGAAGAATGTGAGAAGTCGGGTGAGGGATAGCAAATTGGTGTCGTCGAGTCTTTCTGTGATATGTCGTGCATGCGGGTTGGTTGTTTTCGCGTATGCTCTTCGTGCTTCTTCGAGCACACTATTTTCCCGGTCTCACCGCGCCTGCGGTCCCCTGCCCATAGATCGTCTTCAGCTGGCGTGTCCTTCAGGACAGTATCGAGATCGGCAGCAAGCGCACTCCTCGCAGAAGTCGAGTAGAGTCCTTCTGCCGCGACTTTCATGACCACAAAAGCGTGGATAACTTCGCAGCCCAGCTGATGATTTGGATCTTCCTTCACTAACACGCGATATGCAGCATCCACAGCGTCCGCTCGGCAATTATGGAAGAAATCGCGACACAACGCTGTCCAGCCCATTCGGCGTCGTACATTAGTGAACCATGAACTAACCGCAGAGGCTGGAGAGTTGTGTCGTCGGGCTAGTGATGCTTTGAATTCCGACGATGGATAAGGATTTGCGATGTTCTCCAGGAGCCAAGAATACGCTTCTGGGATGAAGGAAGTGGTGGAGTTTAAGGGCGGCGGCGAGGATGTATTTGGGTTGAGAATGGGGTATGAAGGCGGAGGTGCGGAGGATAGACTGAGGCAACACTCCACGAGCGTTGAGACCCGAGCCACTACGTCGTCCGCGACGGCAAGTGTAGTATTGCTGATGTCTCCGAAAGTTGACGCTTGGGAGATCTCGTCCAACAATGACGTCCAACGGAAGTCGTAAGCCGCAAGCTCCCCGTCTCCGGTCAGCATTGCAGATACGAGATCTTCTTCGGCGCGAGCGAGTTCACCAAGTAGTTTGGCATCCATGGCTGTGAGAGTACAGTCGAAAGGTGCACGAAAACACGGTATAGTGAAAGTTACTTGGACCCCGCCACCGCCGTAGCGCTCACTTGAAGGACAATGCGGACTTCGAAACCATGCCGCCACTATGGATTGATTCCACACATGCTGTTTTGTGTTTGTAGGGATGACTAAGCACAATGGGAATCAAACAGCATCCGAATATTTCGCTGAACGCTATCTTCCTTAGTTGCACAATCCTTCCTCATCACCCATATTCAGCGCCATGAGTACCACTGTCGGTCTTCCAACATTGGGAAACATTCTTCGCGATACGCAGCATTTCATCCAAAGTGCCACTATTCAACCTCAATCCCCAACCTGCCGTTCGTCCATGGTACCTCGAATTCGCTTACCAGACCCCCCCTCCCTATACCCTTCCCTTATTGCTATCGGAGCAGAAGAACGGATTGCGAAAGAAATGGATCGTGCTTACAACGCTCGTGCTCTCGAACTTCGGTCATACTACGAAAAATCCATCAGCAATGCTTTCGCTACACTCACTGATTTCCCTCACGATTCGGACAAGCAGATTTTGAATACATTTTCGGGCCTCTACTTGACGAAAGTCAAATCTTGGATAGAGGATGGCGTGGCTGCATACAGGAGCAGCCGGAAACCAGCGAAGCAGGTAGTCAACAATGTTGAAACATCAAGGAATAATAATCCCCGACGAGCCTTCAATACGGTTTGTCCCATCTTTGTTCCGCCGCATTAAAGCTCACAATTCAATATAGGACTATGTTCCCCTTCTGGAACACTTCTTCCATGAAAACCCGTTTCCAACCCACGCGGACAAGGCCTTTCTCGCGAAGAAGTCTGGCATGACATACCGACAGATCCATGTTTGGGTATGAGTGATATCGATTGGGGGGGATTATACTCATGTCTCGCAGTTTCAGAATCGAAGGAACCGCACAAAGAACCCCAACGGAACCTGGAGGAAAAAACCCACCTGCGAAGGCGCAACTCTTCCGCTTGACAGCCTACGCGAGCGCATGAGAAAGTATACCGTTCACAGTGAACAATCTTTTCATTCCCCCCTCGAAGCTTCGCGCTCGAGCCACTTCAATGAACAGAATTCGATGCAGGAGGTACGCGACTCCGTGTAGTATAAGTTCCATGGACTCAACCATTGCACAGAGACGTTCCTCCGAAACACTATCGCATCGCGTGGCTCCCTCAGCAGAAGATGACAACGTACTTGATAAGTGTGCTGCACCACATCATGCTTTCCCGTCTCCATACCCCCCAGTTTGCGCTTATGAACCGTTCCCTCTCGAATTGCGTGGTCAAATGTTCTCGGCACTTCAGTGGGCGAGACGTCCGAATCACAATGCTTGTTCCCAAACTCCCGAGACTGATGTAAATGACCTAGTGGATCGATTTGCTCTTCTCTGCGTGAGAGACATCAATTCCAGGCGATCTCAAAGAAATTGTGGGAGAATGCAGGACTCACTTGCTGCCACACACTCCATTACTATTAGGCCCCCTCCAGCACCACACCCATCCCTTGTCAGGCCCGCGCAAGTCGTGTCTCCACTCGCACGTCGGTCACCGTTCCCTGTCGTTCGGGCGTTGCAGCCGACTCCACAAGTTTTCACCAGCTCCACGGCATCATCCATTCCCATTCCACCACCCTCCCACTCAGAAAATGTCATTTCTTCTCGGCAGAAAGTCTCTCCTCTGCCGAAACGGTATCCTCGCCAATCTCCGCTCCCTTGTCGCAATGTGACGCCAGCTACGTCGGATGTATCATCTTCTACACCGTCTCCTTCCTCATCCTTGCGTTCCCTATCGGATTCTTCCGATTTTGGATGGAAGACGTCATCTCCAATGACATGTGCTGGCTCATCGACCCCTCATTTGTTGCCACCGCAACCAGAGACCTGTTCAGCTGCCTAGGAACTCCCTTCAAGTTCATAGACTTTATCCGGTCCACGTTCTTACGACTCTCGGTCTCTGGTACGGGACAATCACGCCGTCTGTGTCGCCACATGAAAACCGCCGCGATTAATATGCTGGCTTATGCATTTGTCTCGCTGAATCGGGTTCCGTGGTTACAGCGACCTTGCTTCGTCGAGCTGCCTAGTTCCCACTGCGTACAGTCGCTGCTGCATTTTCCACTTCCTACATTTTTCGCGGTCTCATCCGCCAGGTTTACTTCCAGGGCGTACACGACAGCGGGGATACGGATTTATGCCATTTACCAAACCGATGGCATGGACTGTTCATTCTTGGTATCCACCGCTTGCCACCAGGAAGCACGGAAGCTTTTTTCATCTGCTTCGTTGCTTTCAGTATGTTTGAACTTCACCTTCAAGGGCCAGAATAAGTCAGTTCGACTCGGAGCTCATGTACTACCAGTTTACTCTTACAAGAGGAATACGAATTAGCATACATTGGATATCAGAACATGTCATCCGAATCGGCTCTTGAGCAACTATATGAAATCCATGAAGGCGAGGGACGCAAAAGAAGCGGTACATCCTCACCGTTTTCCCAACATCCATCATGCCGAGTCCCCCACTGTTAGACCCCCCAGTGAAAGCCGAAAGTTGCTTTTGCGCCACAAGCTTTGCGAGCGTCATGGCAGCACCATTCATCATGCCCTGCTTTTCGCTACTGCCTCCGCCAGTAACGGCATTGCTCGCTTCTTTCATGACTAGACCCATGAGCTTGTTTCCTCCACCTCCACCCAGGCCACCCGACACGAGGGTGCCGATATCAAGTCCTGATTTCGAAGAGACAGAAGATAGAGCCTGCCCAACACGTTAGCCAAAGTCACGGAGTCACATGGGTTGCAGTACGCTGATGATCATGGGGCCATATTTGGCCAAATCGCTCTCCTGCAGTCGCTCGTTATGAGCTTGATGCTGTACGACGACGCGTTGAGATTAGTCTCGTATCAGATAAGGAACCGTCCGTACAGAATTATCGTGGACATGTTGGATGGCCTTTGCGATATATCCTTTGCCTTCTTCGTCGGCGTCCGCGTGGGACAGCACCTCCTCTGCGTTGACTACGGGTATCGCCGTCAGCGACTGCGATCCTTTGGGTGAAGAGGACTACTAACAACCACCCTCTGGTTGTTGCCTATGGTGAGGGGAATTGTATTCTTGCCCACCAGTCTTGTGAACGGTAGCTAATCGTCGTAGAGCGTCGATGATCGATGATCGATCAGCTGATGCGACTATAAAAGCAGGGGACTAACGCTCAGACTCGGAAGATCCACTGGTAGCTGCAGAGAGGACTTGCTCGGCGAGACCGAAAAAAGATGACTAGACACGAACGAGTCAACCAGCGCGAAGCGGGGGTACGTCTCCACTCACCATGGTTGTATCACTTGATCAAGGCAGCCGAACAATGTCTATATCATCCGTTTTTATAGTGCCAACGAGCACCGCATGATATTCCATTCTGGGGCGACGTGATGACAGCTGACCTAGAATAATAGCCTAGCCAC
>JBBPMW010001311.1:0-10670 GCA_038090535.1 Tylopilus alboater | reverse complement strand
ATATTCTCAGCCACGCAACGCAGATACTCTCGTTCGGATCTATTCTCTTGCTGCACCAAAATACGTCGACGTGCACATCAAGTATCATTGTCGTTCTCGGATGTCCATGGTTGAATGGTTCTACTCGATTGGATACAAGATCTACAACCGCATCTCCGGTTCCCCCACTGATTACGATAGTCCATCTACGGATGGCGACCCATCTGTGTGGCACTCTTGGGGAGGCTGGCAGTCGATCTGCTGGGGATACTACGACGACGACGATAACTACGGTCGCAATTGGCGTCGAATCGAGGTGGCAGATGTGGGTCTTCACCAACACGGCGTACTTGATGTTCACGAAGCACTTTTTGGGCCTATCGAAACGCCACCGAGCGACGACGACGATGCGGTTCTTGCATACAGGCGGAAGCTCGTCGCGACCGTGCGTCTCCTGTTCGCTGCCCTGGGGATAAGCTACGGGGTGGCATGTACGGACGAAGAAACAGATGAAAGGCCCGATGATTACATGCTAGAAGGTTTGAGGGACAGGTGGGTCGCACGGGGGATACGGACAGCTTGTGGGTTCCAGTTGAGCGGTGATGCAGATGCGGCGAGGCGTGGGCAAGAGGAACGTAGAGAAGAGGAGGCAAGTGAGGACAGTGAGGACGGTGAGGATGGTGAGGAGAATGGTTACACTGAAGAGATGTGGCGGAAATATGTTGCAGTACGACCACTGTCAACGCTTGCCAATCAACTATATCCTGGCATACCATTGTACTCTTATATTGGGGGTACATAAACCACCGGTGTCGTAGACTACCGTTTCCCTTTTGTCTCTAGTGACCACGTCGTACTCACTTGTTCTCGGGCTCCAACGTATTGATGCAGGAATGAGCTCTGTGTGGAGTGCAAGTAGGAGTTGTTACTACCAAATGCTACTAGCTGGCAACTAGTCTCCAGAAAGGCAGGATGAACCGAGCCGCTGTCGTATGGTTAGCTAGTCACGACATATTTGTTGACCCATCCTTTCAATCGATGAGATCGATGAGACCGCATCGTTTACCTCAAGTATAAGACCTTCACCAGTCATCAGTAACTTTACACGTGTATCTCGCCTCTAGGTACGCCTCCAACTTGAAGTGGATTGCGAGTCTCGTTTCCCTGACAAAGGTATGTCAAACAAAGGCGTACGATTGTAAACTCGCGTAGATTCGCGTGCGACTCTCCATGGTGCCTTCTATAGCAGAAGCACCCTATCTTGCATTACACCTGGCCAACGATGGAAACTTGGACACTGGATCCTCGTATCTATCTTGACGGAGTACTTCGTCAATATGTCAGGGAACAGAACACGAAGCGCTGCCCATGGAGGCGCAAAGTTCAGTCCCTTGCAAAAGAGCTGAACCAGACGTTGGAATTAACTTCCACCGCCACCATTTCCACGAGTGCAGATTTGACCTTGTCCTAAACGCCATGTTGGGAGCATGGGAGCCCCTCACAGGGTCACTACTTTGGGCCATTGATGTAGCCCACCGTTGGTCACTCCAGCCGCACGCAGTGGACAGCACATACCGAGCGCCGTCGGCTTACCAACGCCCGGCAGAAAAACGTGTTCAACTTTCGTCGAAAACGGCTGATCAAAGTGCGTTTCAGTCATGTGGCGAACGGTCGGGTGAGAGTGGGACGACGACGACGTAGATGTGTCTCTGGCGACGGTGACGACCAGCTCACCGTTCAGTAAACTGACTGGTTCTGAGCGATTCTGTCGATTCTGCGAGAAAAGGTTTTTTCATAGGACCCTTAATTTCCTTTTTTTATCGACTTTTGAGAGCTCTGATTGGAGGACAGGTCAACGAAAGAGCATCTAAACTGCACCTCCAGGCCCTGGCCCTGACCGCTGGGTTGAACACAGCCGGATCCACTTTACGGCATCTCTGTACCTGCCAGTGTCGCCTACCATGTAAGTAGTGAGTAGGATTTTTTTTGCTTCTCCAAAACGCAACCAACCCTCCAACCGAAACCGATTCCTGGGTCCTGCTTGCTCATGGCTTCAGACACGACTTCATACATCTACAAACCTCTCGCAGATCTTCGCTCGATTCGCTTGTTTAATCTTCGGCCAGGTATCCTGGGTGAACCACTAGAGCTTTCGCTCAAAGGCTATGGCTTGGACGACATCCCAGAGTATACCGCCATTTCTTACGCCTGGGGTGATCCCTTGCTCGAGAGCCAAATCATCTCATGTGGGGACAGACGTCTTGACGTCACTAAAACCCTCCACGATGCTCTCGTCAAGTTGCGCGATACACAGTGTTCCCGCCTGCTCTGGGCAGATAGGATCTGCGTCAACCAGCAAGATGCCTCAGAGCGGAGCCATCAGGTGAAGCTGATGGGTGAAATCTTTCGAGGCGCCGCGGTCGTGACAATATCGCTCGGTGACGAGGAAGGCGAGGAGAAGGAAATTCTTGCATTTGTTCGCGGTATGGTTGATCATTTCGGTCGGGTGGGGGACATGTCTACCTGGCAGGGTCGGAAGTTTATCCTCAGGAACTCTCCATCTCGCCACTGTGAACGTAATCCTTTCGAGGGTGTCTTGCGACTCTTTAGGAAGCCCTGGTTTTCGCGCACTTGGGTCATCCAGGAATACGGGCTAGCCAAGACGGCCATAGCCATGTTCGGAGACCAAACCATCCCATTTCATTACATCGGAGAAGCATCTCTCATCCTCCTGCACTCCTTTCGGGAGCATCTTGTGCCCCTCCAAGTGAAACAAACTGTCGACAGGGTTAACCATCTATACTTGATGTTCTCTCCCGAGGTCAAGCTTCGCAACTTTACGCATCTCATCGATGACGCGCGGCTTTTCCAAGCCACAGATCCACGTGATAAAATCTACGCCCTCCTCGAGCACCCGCACGCGCGTCTTCCCTCCGGTGAGACCATCGTCGAACCAGATTACGGAAAATCCACCTTGGAGGTCTATCGAGAAGCCGCAGTGACACTAATCCAGCACGGCCAAAGCATCGATATATTGTGCGCCGTTCAACACGATCCGAACGCATCTACCGTCGACCCCGATTTCCCGTCGTGGGTGCCAAGATTCGACAAGCACTATGGCAGTCGTGTACTTGGTCGTTTTACGAGCAAACATCTTTCCAGTGGGAATAATCCTTTTCCTCCAGAACTCATGCCCAAAGACTGCGAGTCGAATAGTCTCACCGTTCGCGGCATCTTTTTTGATACCATTTGCTCGCACACCCACCTCCTCCACGCTAGCGCGTTCGACCTCACAGACAGCGACAACCTGACCAATAATCCTGTCAGTACAATATGGATCGCGGGGAAACTGAACAGCACAACTGCTTCTTATCCAAGCGGTGACTCGATGAAAAAAGCGTTCGTCTCCGCAATCACTGCAGGGGCAACTTCCCTCGGCACCAGCCTCGATGCCGACTTCTCTGCCTACTGGCTACGCATATTCGAAGCCAGCTTCGACCCGGAGGACTGCACAGAGTTCGATGCCCGCTACTACAGCTCCCTCCGTCGTCTTGCGCAAGGGGGCTCGTGGATGCGGTTTCAGGACGTAGTTTCGGCGGTGTGCAACGAGCGCAAATTCCTATTCACGACGAGGGGGTATTTCGGTGTCGGGCCTGGGGGTATGCAGCTCGATGATCGGATCATCGTGCTGTTTGGCGCTGACGTGCCGATGGTGGTGCGCCCGAGGGCAGACGGACGGTATACGCTCGTGGGGGAGTGTTACGTGCATGGAATCATGGCTGGACAGGTGGTGAGGACGTGGCGGGGGATGTTTCCTGCTGGGGTGGGACAGCCGTTCGTGTTGAACGACGTCGCCCATTCTCAGTTTATCGGGGCAGAGCCGTTGAAATTGGAGCTGGTGGATATTGACCTTGTCTGACCATCTGTACGTCGAAATTTCAGGCATAGTATAAACGAGAGCAGGCGCTCTGGTGTTACGTCTCGCAGCAGGACGGTTTACCCCGGTAGCAATTAGCCCACAGTAGATTGGGAAACGTCCCTTGGAGGGGCATTGGCAGAATCAGTCTGTTTGGAGAAGACTCGGTGACGGCAGTCGAGTACTCCCCGAACAGACCGCCTCTTCTATATGCTGAATTCCTTGATGGCTACTGGACCTGGGTGGTTTGTGAGAAAAGTAAGGAACCCTGGTGGCCAACAGAATATCAGTTTATACATGTCAGTGGGGTCCTTGTTCGTCGAGTCGCCTGTAGATTTAGCGGAGCGTGTCGAGTTTGTCATGGCGGTTGTGAACAAAGGTTGAAGAGGTAGAGGAATACGGCGAGCACGCGGAGCGCCGATGCGCGGACCTTGGTCTGTCTCCAGAGAGAGGATAGCAGCTCCGATCCCGCTCCAAGCAATCGAGGTGTCGTGGATTGTGATGAGTAACTGCGGATGAGATAAATCACGCATGAGTGCGAGTCGTTGCGTGAGGAGAAGGATGGCGGTGTATATCTTGACACATGAAAGTATCAAGGAAATGCGGAACGACGGGTTGGAGACCGAACGCACCGTGTAGAATGCTTGCAGTCCAATGCTCAACAGGGTGGCCAAGACGTTGGCGGTGGAGCTGATGGGTATGACTATGCCGTGTTCAGCGTGGTTTATAGATGTGATGAACAAACCAAAATGGAGGATGACCAGGAGGAGATGTAGGGTGCAACACAGGATGCTCTGTAGCCGTTGCGTTGCTACGAGAGGGATGTTTGCTGTAGTCTACACTCTCGAATAGCGTGGAAATGTCCTCATCACTGGACGTAGATGCATGTCGCCGACGCGACTGGGAAGCCATGATGACCGTCCTGAATCGGGCGGTTCGACGAAGTCAGAGACCACACTTGGGGAATTCATATATAGTGCAACACTCCGTCGGGCCACGGCATTGATGGTTGGCTTCATAGATACTCACAGCTCCGAAATTGATTGATTGACGGTCTTAACTTTGCAGCATGGCAGTGAGGTCAAAACAGTTTTCTACCAGCTTTCGTCGCTCTCATACCAATCCAAGCATCTCAGAAATCCCAAAAGAAGATGATTGACGGCTTACTGCATCTCTCCGCGGCAAAAACGACATTATGAAAACACCGCTGGGCAAATCTATTGAACCAGTGGGTCGACGGTTCCTCGGTCTAGGTTTGAACATCAGTGGTGAGCCTCTGCAGGCTTTACATCTGCTTCCAGGAAGGACAAGAATGCCTCTGCGCCGCCTCCGACCTCCTCTCCCAGGATGCCGGCGGGCTTGACGGCCTCGACATCTGCTTTCGTTGGTTCCGCGGCGTCATATGCGGCGAGATCTGTTGCAAGATCTGCAGGGAGAACTGGGGGCTTGGGTACAGCGGGCGAGGTAAACATTTTCACGCTTCCGACATGTGCATCCTTGACCTACAGGATTACGACTCAAGTCAGACACCCAAGAGGAAGTACAAGCTGAATACGCACAGCGACTGGTGGTTTGTACGATTTAAGTTCTCTGATGTAGAGGTCCTGGACGAGGTCTAGAGTATGGGGAATATGTGAATGAGTTGTTCGACCGGCGAAATGCGGAAAGGATACCTCGTCGGGTGGCTGAAGAAGAGAAGGCGCGTGTACTGCGGGAACTTCGAGACTGTCGATGAGAACGACGATGAGCGCGACGACGACGACGACGACGATGACAGGGAACATTGAACTGACCAGCTGCGTGAAGAGACGCACTGAGGACATGACTGCAAAAGAGAGAACTAGAATGTGTGTGACGTGACACAACCTATTTGGGTGTCACGCACTCCGCCCTTTTGCCGAGCGTCCGACGTTCACCGACCACAAAAACGAACTCAGTCGGACGACATCCACAATGCTTTCTGCTGCTACTCGCCGCGTACCCGCCGCCCTCGCTACTCGTGCCGTTACCGTGAGGGCGTACACATCCAGTATCAAGGATGGCAGTGTTGCGCAAAGCAAGGAATTTGGGTGAGTGTTTTCCCACTCCAGTGGGGCGTTGACAATAACCGATTTTACAGAAGGAAGGAGAGGGCTCATGAAGGTGAGCGTGACTGCCTGGCATGTCAAATATGACAGAGGTCGAAACGTTGACATCTCACAGAGGAGTATGCACGGCGACATGACGCTGAGCTGCTACGCAAGCTCAAGCATGATGTATGCCAAATTTACTGTCATCCTCTTCAGTGATGCTCAATTTTCGCTTGCATAGATCGAGCAGAAGAAGAAAGAGCTTGTGCGTCGCAATTTTAGCTGACAGCTAAAACCGCCTTACTCTTTCGCCGAAGAGTGCTGACCAGAGTTTACAGGCTGAGCTCGAGTCCAAGGTGAAGGATACAGAGTCCAAGTAACAGTGTTCCCTCTAGCTGCTCGTGTTCATTAGCATTTTCCATCTCGAATTCATTTTTTTGTTCAATATTGTAATGTAACTAAGCGTGTTATGCACGGAACCCATCACTAGGGTTACTGAGAGTCGGGTAAGAATCAAGATGTCCCAGTCCGATGTCATTCGAATAGCCGTCGTACGCATTGGCTCGTTTTTCCCCTAACACACGACCTCACCTTTTGACGCAGGCTCTGGCAGTTCTGAAACACAGGCCCAGAGATCAGTCGACCGCATGTAAGTGCAGCAGCGCCGCTGACCCGAGCAGATACGATCGCTCCAAAGCCCACCTGTTAGATCTCCAGTCCCATTTTCCGGTCGCGACCAAGCATAATGGCAGCCGAGACTGGCGAACGTACGCGCTCGAGCTCGAAAAACAGCTCGCAACGCTCAAAGCCCTACGCGATGCTGATCAAGAACGTATGTGTCGACCACACTCCTCCGCCTGACCCTCCAGCTCACACGCGTCAAACTCCAGTGCTCTCAAAACTCCCCAGCGACGCGTCTCAGGTAGCGTCGACCTCGGATGCGCCGCCTCCCAAGAAGAAGAGCAAAAAGAACCCCACCAAGGACCAACACGACCCCGCATGGAGCTGGGACCAGAGTCGTTCAGGTAAGCTCGTTCTCATCAACAAGTCACGCGCATGTATGCTGATTTCTATAGACTGGTCGCGAGTTCTGTCATCCCAATACCCTTCGTCGCCATCGCTCATCGCTGCGTATGACTCTCTCAAAGGTGCCCTCGCTGCTCCGAACGCAGACCTTCTTTCGTATGCCTCACGTCTTACCGATGCGATCCTCCGCACTCTCGATACCACACACCACTTCTTGTTCTCCCCCATAAACCCGAGTGCGGATGTGCACACCCAAACCGCGCTCGGTGCACCTCTGCGATTCAAACCAGAACATATAGACAGCACACGCATCGCATTGGCGTCCCCGCTCCTCATGTACCTCCTCCGAACAGCTTTGCATTTCCTAGTCCGCGCTGCCCAGGACAGCGCCAAGTCAAAACGTCCGCTCCAGCGCCCATACATCACCACCCCCGCCTCCACTCATGCGCAAGCCCATGTCGACAAGGTCCTTGACCACCTCCTCGAATGCGTTCTCCTGCCTCTCTTACGTGCCATCACCCCGCTCTGTTCTGCGCGCCTTGCACCCCTTGTCTCTGTCTCGCTCAAAAAGGACAAGGTCAAGACCGGTCGGGCCGTCGGAAAAGGAAAGGACAAGGACAAGCGCACCGCCTCCGCCCCCGGCGATCCTCTGAAGAAGACAGACATACGCACCGACGTGTTCGCCCTCATCGGCACATCGCTTGAGGCGCTGAACGCTCTCCCTCCTTTGGTCCGTCCTCCCGTCTCGGGCCTGAGTGCGGACGGCGGCGGCGGCAGCATCGCAGGCGGTATTAGGGACCGACTCGGCCTCGAGACGATCCGCGAGCTCGAGGCGCTGTACGGGGTCCCTCCCCCTTCCAGCTCGCTCCAACTGTCCTCTCAACAACCACCAGCCACGCCATCGGAATCGCCACCACTGCCATCGAACCCTAACCCGACCCCGCCCTCCACACAATCTCAGTCTCATTCTCAACCCCAACCCCAACCCCGAGCGCAGCAACGTGCAGTAATCGAGTCGCGCGCGAAACGGCTGGAAAGACTCGCCGGCACGAGAGCACAGCGCGTCCGAGCGCTCGCGACGAGGGACGCAGGCTGGTTCCTCGCGAGCACGCTCAACCTGTGCGTCACACCAGCGCCAGCACCGAAACCGTCAGAGGCAGCGGCGCATGGTCGTGGTCCTCCGCACGATCCAGCCGCTGGGAGAACCGACACCTCTGGGGGAATGCTCAGGGAAGCGCTCCTCGATCGCATTGGGAAACTCGTGCGATTTGTTCATGTGCCGTTTGGTGGGCCCGTCACGGACAGCGCGGGCCAGCAGCCGAGTAATCTCAGCGACGCGCTCGACGATCATGCCAATCTCAAGTGCGCCATCGATCCAGTTTGTCAAAACATGTTGTTGGCCATCTGTGAACGTGCCATGAGTCACCTCGTCTCGTCCTAGACATGTTTGGTTCACGACTCGGTTTGGATTGTTGGTGGCTCGACCTCGGAATCCTTGTCCAAGTCCTGTATCCAATCGCCTTGTGGCGTGTTGACCGCCCAGTCTATGTTCTATGTACGCTGTTACATGTAGCACTAGTGATGAGTTACAATACCGATAGATGTATGTGTGGATGGTGATGTCAGGACGACGATGAAACGACTGAAAAATGCAAATAGCATGACCAGAAGCCGAAAGCAAATGGAAGCGACAGACGACCAGTAGAACAGAGGCGGACGACATGACGAAAACCACGCAACGCCAAAACGCTGACGCCTACGAGAAAAAGTACAACGACTTTCGGATCGTCTCCACCTCGAACGTGCCCTTTTCCGGATGTGGCGGGATCAGGTGCGACAGCTTGATAAACTTGTTCTTGAACGCTGCTGGCACGTCCTCGTCACCTTCCTCGCTCTCCCCGTCGTCGTCCCGCTCCACTTGGATGCGTTTCTGGGTCGAACCCCGTGGTCGACCTCGAGGGCGCTTGGCCAGCGCCGCGGGTACCTCGGCCGTAACAGCAGAAGCGGCGGCAGCAGCTGCGTCGTCGTCTACGGTGATGGTCGAGATGGAGCTCCCCTCAGCATCGGCGTCGGTGACGTCCAGCAAACTGCCGACCGCCTCGTTCTCTTGCTTGAGCTCCGCAGCCACGTCCCTGCTTGCCGAAATCCGACAACCCGCGTTCAAGAGCATCTTGAGGGTCGTCTCCTTCCGAATCGCCGATAGCGGTACAAAGTGGTTGGCGTATCGCTCCCGGAACTATCGTGGCGTTGCGTTGAGTGCCCAGGGAACATGGGGGAGAAATGAAGCAATACTCACCTCGGCTTCGAGTTTACGCAGTATGTCGGAAGAGTGGAGGGCGATGAACGTGTCTCGGATGACTTCCGACATCTCGTCGATGCTGGATGCATGCGTCCAGTAAGAATCATGTACGGATGCAAACGTAATGTCCCGCGTCTTCAGGTGCCCGTCAGTCGTCTCTCAACCACGACAGCCAACAAAACGCTCACCCTGCATTCTAACGCAGTCAGCATCATGTGTGTCGCATCCAGAGAGTGAATAAAGTTGGGTGGGAATGCAGAAGCCTGTTTGATACCATTGACGGAAGCAGGCGCGGTCGGATCCGAGATGTACACCGTCTGCAAGGACGTCATAATCTGCTTGCGCTTGGCCTTGCGATACGGCTGCACGATCGGCAATCCCAACGGCGTCGTCCACACCATCGTCGCCATCTGTTCCTTCCGTACACGGGTCTCCACCGAATCTGCCTTGGCATTGGCACGTTGAGGTTTGAGGATCTCGGGGAGACGTTCCTTGGGAACGCCCTTGGTGATGAGTTTGGCGCAGAGGTTGAGCCAGTTTTGGATGGCTTTGGCACCCGAGAAGAGGTCACCGATGCAGTGGAGGACATTCTTTGCAAGGTAGGCGGAAGCGGCCCAACAGTGTTCTTCAGGTATGTCTCCCCTGTCTTTCAGCTGCTTTTCGATCTGGTCGCGAGCCCCAATATAAGTGACGCCGTACACAGTCGTCATGACCTTCAAAGGACTGATGGTCAATATCCAACGACGTCGAGCAACGAAAGAAATGCAGGGCACACACCGTTTGCTTAACCACTTTGCGAGAAATTTTTCCAAGCAGGAGCTGTGCAATCTTCTCGCCATTGTCAGCATCTCTCTGTACGATCTTTTCAACCATGTTGGCAACATAGGTGTACACGTCTGACGGCCGGTCGGTGACTGCCAAATTCACCTGTGCAGCACCCTTGCCATCACCTCCAAGGGCAGCGTAATGTTGCAGACCATTACACGTGCCGTCTTGATGGACGGGAAGCATCGACATGTATGCATGGGGGTCTTCCGATTCAAGAGCAGCGTGAAGCTCCATGCAGGTAGCAAGACATTGCCACGGATCGTCTGCTTTGGTCCACCAGCGCTGACCCTGTCCAGAAATGAGAAAAAGTAGGCGTGAAGAGGAGATCGACGCACCTCCAGAGGATTCTCGGCACTGTCACAAATATCATCAAGGTGGTTCATCACAAACGCCACACGTTCGTCGAAATTGCCCTTGTCGAACCCGTACAGGTTGGCAAGATGAATCTTGAGCCAACGCAGACCGCGTTCGCCGAGAGGTTTTGCTTCTGCAAACATCAAGAGGCCACGGGCCAGGTCATCACCAATGTGACTCAAATGAGGGGGGATGGGGT
>JBBPMW010001310.1:0-10676 GCA_038090535.1 Tylopilus alboater | reverse complement strand
AGAACCTGATAGGACCGTTAACTCGGTATTCAAAGCACTTACTACTAGTACCGCTCTGACCCATTTTGTGTTGCATGAAACTGACTTGGCGAGGACCATCCGGAAACGAGCGCTCTGCGTCTGTCGACGAAGCTCAAGTAACATGGCATCAGTATTATTGATGTCCGTAGTCGTCACGAGAACTTATCCATCGCCGAACAAAAATCGAGGGCCGTGCGTGCGAGATTGGGTCGTTTCGCTCGTGTTGCTTCCAAATATTTCAGTAAACCACCTGCTGCCCCAATCTGAGACGACGAGACAGGTGGCTCGTCAAGGTATGTGTTGATGTCATCTTATGCGGGGGCTTCAGTGATTGTCATGGGCACGGGAAGCCGCTAGTCTAGGCCCCAGCCTATGAGGCAAGCCGTCGACGTCCCAGACTAGGAGGCCGCACCGGGAAGCGCGCCGAGAAAATCACGACTTGGATGCGCAACGCGCCGTGTAAAAGCACATACGCGCAATCAATCACTGGCACGCTCAGGCCATGGATGGTGTGTACTGTACCATTTACGGACTCGTAAATGCTAACTTGCCAGATATTTAAACCTTGCTTGACATCACGAAAAAGGGAGGAGATTCCCGATGAGTTGCTCCCATGATTAATGTGGGAGTAGGAGAACCTTGTGAAGCAAGGTAATTAAATATGGATTGGATACATACCTGACATGTACGGCGGGCATTGCTCTGAAAAACCTGTTAGGCAAGTCCAGGCTTGTGGCAGGCATTGATTAGTACAAATGTGGCGCAAAACCCCCTTTTTAGAAGGTTGAATTAAACTATTACGGGCCTGCAAGTATAACGGCGCGTTGTTGTGAGCAATGCCTGTCATGGTTATCCGTGGATCGCGGATATGGACGGGATACTGCACGGATATGAGCTGTCCACCGTGGTAACATATGTAAGTATCTCATCCCCCGAATTTTATCTATGAGACATTCCGTGACGTCCGAGGTACAGGCGGGCGGGCTTATGCAGGACTATGGGCTCGAGTACAAGTTTCATTTGCCATCATGTATCACGGTCGATCGTGTGCGCGGATCAGACTGTTCCTGTTCCTGTTCCATCAGGCCTACCTCACCCAAGCGTTCTTAGCCCGCTTGGCGGTGGACCTCTGGACCCCCGAACACGCGACCGGTTCCCAGTGCGACACTCACCGAGAACTCCACGACCGCTCGCCAATATTAATATTGTCAACGAGGCCCAGTCAAACGGATCGCGCGAGACCCAATCTGCGCGAAATTTTTTAAAAAGGTCCGATACCCAAGACCCTGCATGCGAGCATGTACCAAACGTCAATCCGTATCAATACGCTCAGTTGGCATGCAATGATACGTGCGTCCGAGATATGAAACAAGGGGTGAAACGAACGTGACGTGGAGGGAAAAGAAAGTGGACGAGGGTTGAGCGGCGCCCGACCGTGGGACAGAATCGTCGATACAGTGGTTTGCACCACGAGGTACTCACGGGGGTTGGAAAGAAGGAAAGGTGGGATGATCCGTGTGTACGGCGTATACCCCGGGCCGGTACCAGCGAACCTCTCAGCACCACATGCCAGGATCATTTCAAAATTCATTCCGCCCGCGTCCTACCTCGGCTCAGTCGGAAGTATCATCAAACTAGCGTTAGTACGGGCATAATCTAGGTCAGGACGAAACATGTGCCATAAGTCAACCAATTCCACCCAAACATCAACGTATATGACTAAAAAAAAGTGTAAACGCGACCGTGTTTCGATCGAATCCCGCCGAATGGAAGATCGATGTATAAAACACGACAACCATACCGGAGGGGCTGGGACTGCTTCCTCGACGAGGGGTACTTGGAAACCATCAAGACACATTTTGAAAAAGGCCCCTCGGAAAGCGACAACTCGTGAGGTTTGGGAATTCAGACGGAAGCAAAAGGAGAAATCGAGCAATCTTTACTACATCCAGTTTCCAAAACGAGGTGAGGGTGTCTAGTCGATTCCCTGATACCGGCGCTCCAATGTGCGGAGAGGGAGGTAGAGCAGTCCAGCGAGGGGGAAAGCAACTTCGAAGCCAATATCACCCGTTTTTGAACCAATCGGACCCACGAACCATACTTGGTCCATGCAGGGAATTATAAGGCCAAACGAAAGGATGCCCGCGGTCACGGCAGCGGCCCCCCACGGCAGACGCTTAGCAGCATTCCAATCGGCGTGATCATAGGTGCTAAAATCGCCTCTCCGGAAGTAGAAGTGTTCAACGAGGAGGATGGCACCGTATGCACTTGCCCAGTAGCCGATGAGACTAAGGAAGTCCGTGAGCGTGGTATAGAACCTGTGGGCACCAACGATAGAGAGTGGCAGCGCGCTACGGAGAAAAGATTGGATAGAAATCAGCTGGAAATTATCTGGGAGAATGATCAAGGAACGCACATTGCCGTACCCACAACCGATAATACATATCTGGGAACTCTGGCAAGCTTCGGTATGAGCACCTGGAAGTTGAAGCACATGGAATAAAGGGTGCAGGCGATATTCGCCGTCACACTGAGGCTGAGCATCACCGTCAAGAATTTCCCAAAGTTCCCAGCGGGGCTGAGCATCGCCTCCAGCAGGCCGCCGATGTTGCCGTCAAGACCGTAACCCGTTTTCCAGCTGTCAACGCTAGGCGCAGCTAACACGGCTGCAGCGCCGAGGCACTCCAGTAGAGCCTAAAGGGGCAAATTAGGTATGCTTACGGATGATGCGATGAGAGACGTACGATAGGTACAATGTACGCGAGATAGGAATACCAGAAAATCCGATAACTATCGTGTGTCATTCAGATCAAGGGAAAATAATGTGACGAGGGTCGGCACGCACCTGGGTACACCTGGGTCGTAATACATCGTGAAATCGGACGCCATTGCAGAGTAGGTGATGACAAAGCCCGCTATTGTGGCTGCGAAGGAAAGGACTGCGAACGCACTTGCAGGGACAGCTGGGGGGGCGGAGGCGTGGTAAAGGTTTTTCCCTCCAACACCGAGGGCGACGAGGAAAGCGAGGAGAACTGGTGGCCATGAAAGACGCTCATACCAGTTGAGAACTTTGTAGCCCATGAAGGAGATCTATTACGCGTCGGTAAACAAGCGAAAGCGTGCACGAGGAACAACATACAATCATCGAAAGCACCGCAATAATGACGATTCCAACGCTGAGGTCAGGAACGCAACAATGAATGCAGCGGAAGCGAAAATGAAAAAGCCAACTTACGTCCACGACATGTTGTTATTGGAAACGCTCGAAAGGGCTTGTCCTCCGAGAATACAGTTGAGAATATTGAAGCCACACAGACCAATTAGGTTGAGAACAGTGGGTAACATGACACCATAGTACCTGAAGGTGACGTTGTATCAAGACAGTTTGAGGCGAAAACAAGGACGGACCCAAAGCTGTAGCGAGATACAATCATCTGCCTCATTCCAGTTTTTGGACCCCATGTGTTACTGGACGAATCGGTACCTGGGAAAGCAAGAGAGGGAGAGGGCTCACAGGTATGCAGGAAGGAGGTTTGCAATGATATTAAAAAATAAGATTACAAGACAGGAATCGCGAAGACCGAGGCCGAATACGACGGGTCCAAGCGTTCCGGTTGAAAATCTGGGAAAAGGTTAGAAGGGCATGTCGGGGAGGTGCATGTGCTACAGACGAGAGGATATTGAAGTTCATGGAGAACCACACGAAGAACACTTTATAGAACTGTGTGTCTCTGCGATCTTCGTATGCCACAGGGACGGTACCTAGGGACGCGACGTGAGGGACAGAATGCGACGACGGGGATTTCGGCGTACCGCGAGCTTCCACACCCCAGCGAAAACCCTTTGGAAGAGAAGAGTAATTGTCGCTGGCGTCACGCGAGTCGGTGTGGGATGTATAGTCCTTCTCGACGTCGGAGTCGTGTTTCGACTCGCGGAAATGGTCGGACATGATCAAGGAGAGACGCGCGAAGGAGGGACTCGAAGTTGGGTCGGAGGGAACGAGAGTCTAATATAAGATTCAGCGAGCTGGAGAGGCACGATAAGCACACTCTAATCGCTATCGAAAAAGAATGTAAAACAAAATAAAAATAAAAAAATAAAAGAGATCAAATCCCGGATCTGTGTGTGACGTTGTCCTGTTGACATATCAATTCACACAGATTCGCATCCTTCCCCTTTTGGTAAAACGCCCACGTGATGAGTCAACTTTGGTTGTTCCTGGACTTGCCCGCTGCTGACAACGACGATGACCACCCAAGTCCTCCAACGCCCCTACCGTGGCTCGCGCGTGTCCTCCTTCTACCCAGTAAAGTCACTCCTTCCTCTCTCTTCCCTTGACAGCGCTTTCCAGCTCCAGGAATACATTTCCCTCCTCATCCGCCTCGACGTCCACGACGTCGATGCCATCGTCTCTCTTCCCGGAAAGCCCGCTGCAAAGGATCATGACGAGACCCTAGATTCTCCAGAGCCAGACACAAAAAAGGCCGAAGATGCTGACCGCAAGAGTGACATCTCCGTCGACAGGGCATGCTGGATTTATGAGCAATTGCGGTCTGCCAACTCAAGCGCTGCATACGTGTACCTTCCGTATTGATCCTGCCTTACAGCCGTCTTGCCCAAGACCTTTCGCACCCTTTGATCACGATGCTCCAGCAAGAATGCACTAGGAGCTCGTGTCCTCAAATGAAGGCGGGAGAGTGGCTGTATTTGTGTGTTGCACACGGTAATGACGGCGCTATGGAGGTCCGTACCACCCCGATTTAACCAACCCCATTGTGTTCTGATGAATCTGATACAAAGCAATGCTGTGCGATCGATTACATCCTTCATACTGTCGATAGCGCAACTGCTCTCTTAAACTCTCCCAGAGCGTTCCCTTCCAGGTACATATTTAGCCGACTTCTGATCCACCTTTTCGCCGTATTAACTTCTCTCGTTATTTACTCCTTTAACCGAAAAGGCTCTCAATTCCACAAACGTCGCACAGGCACTTCTCTTCTCTTGCCCGACGTCTCGGTAGAATTTTTGCTCATGCTTATTTTCACCATCGGGAAGCCTTTGAGCAAGCAGAAGTTGAATCATCGCTTTATGCCCGCTTCCTCAAACTCACTAGTCAATTCGATTTGGTGCCTCCAGAATTCCTCGTCATTCCTGAGAGCGCCATCCATCACGACGACAAGAGTCACACCGAGGAAGTAGAGCCCCCTCGTCTGTTCTCAGCTGCGGTCCATCCCACACCAAATCTTCAGAATGACACAGACACTGCGCGCGACATCGATCTAGTTTCGAACAGCCATCCAAGGGCCGTGGACGCCACCAACCAGTTTGGAACGGATAGCCCTCGCAGACTTGGCCGCAGTCGAACCGATACGATGGTCTTTAGCGAAGCTTTCAATGTGGCGGAGGAACTATCCAAGAGCGAAGATGGCGGGTCCGCTGGCGGTAGCTTGCTTGGCAGCTCACCGTTAGCCGAAACCCTGCCACTAGTCTCGGAGCAGTCTTGGTCCGACCTCCAGACAAGAACGGAGGATTTAGACGACGAAGACATTGGCGACGCTCGATCTGACTTGACACTCTCTGGACCCCTATCTCCGCCGGTGGAAGAACTCTCACTCATCTCACTTGAGGATACATCTAGTTCGCCTATGCCAAATGAGGCTGCTCCTGCATCGCCGGAGCCATCGCCGCAAGCACCACCTTCTGATGCTCCAGCTGTCGAATCAAGTCTTGAGGAACCCGTTCAAGTGACGGAAGAATCCATTCAAGTGGCAGATGAACCCATTCAAGCGGCAGATACACCTGAGGAAGACGCACCCGCCGATGAACCCGCCGTCTGCGAGGTTGCGGAATCTGCTTCGGATAAAGTGAACGCCGCTGTATCCGAGGCATTGACAGAATCGACACAAAGCCTACCTGGACCAGAAGAGGGCGTCGCAGAGCCCGTCAGCGAGAATATCGCTCCTATCTCGTCGTCCAGCGACGAAGAGCCCAAGGATGCGGAAGCAGAACCCGAGTTACCTCCACCTGAGCCGCTGGTTGAATTAAATGAGCCACCGCCATCCGAACCGATTCCTCCGGAGAGTGAGAGCGATATCACCGACGAGGCTAGCGGGCTTGACGGGGATGAAGTAAGGGAGGATGGGGAAGAAGAAGTCGTTGGTGAATAGAGTCTGCGTGGGTGACGGTGCCGCTGCATCGTGATCTACAGCCATACAGTGGTGCGTAGCAGTGTCATGACACGCATGGCTGCTTGACGACCGCAGTATGGGCTTTCATACTTCCTGCTCCGTCTTTTCTCCCCCCTGAATGCTCGGCTCTGTACATATGGAGTTATTCGGTTCATCAACCTAGGTATTAGGAGGCATGTTACTGAATGTAATTTTGCACTATTATGATGCTCATATGATTCCATGCTGCGAGCGTCTTGTCTCCATACCCTTTACATGTCCCTGAAAATTGAAATTATGTTCAAACCAGGCACATGCGCAAGCACTGCAATATTGGTGGAAACTGGCTCTCCGATCTTGATCCATTAACGTAATGTGGGGGTCGTTTTTATTCTTATTTACCCCAGCTGGGCGCAGGGCGCGAGGGATCGATAGACCTGACCGTCGAGCCCAGATAGTATATCTGAAAGAGTAGGTCACCTGGCGCTATCGATCTGCCGCCCATCCGGTGTACGATGTTTGTATCTCTCGTCTGCATGGCCGTGGACGTACTTCATTATCACCCGACGCTGACGGTCCAACTTACTCCTAAAGGTATTTCCGCCATCGTGGGCAGGTTATCGTTCCCAAGGCGCTTACCTGATAAGTTTTACTAAGCGGGTGCGACGTCGCAGCTGACAATCTGACATCTGACCTCGTCAAGCGGGCCGCGTAGTCAGAGCGTTCTCACAGGGTCGACAGTACTCAAGGTGCTGTGTAACTAAATTTTTCGGCCAGATTGGACACCATGCCACTGGCAGGTGTCGGCACCACCTGTCTGAAGACTCGCGGGTAGATAAAGCCCGTCACGACCGGTTGACAGGACTGTCGAGCTCAAGTTGGCAAGTACTAGACAAGGTTGACGAGTCCCGCGGGAATGCCTCTGCCGGTCCTAGGTCAAAGTGCCGTGCTTATCGAGATTGTCACGCGTTCTATATTTACAGCGATTTCACATGCATTTCCGATATTCATACACGAAACTTACCGACCCGGTGACCAGCACATCCCGCATAACCGTACGTTACAGAGGAATCCCGGCATAGGCCAAGCCAGCACCTTTCATCAACTTTTCGATGAGCTTCATGCCTTCCAGCACACGCTCCTCGTCCAAACGCTTGCCGACGACCTGGACACCCACCGGAAGACCCTCCATCGCTGTCGCATCGTACATGCGATAATTTTCCCGTTCGATGGCGTTGCGAGCCCGGAAAGAGCGTGAAACGACGTCGGTACTCTTGACATGGCTAATTGGCATCACTCCTGCACTGTAATCGAGCTTAATTTAAGTCACGGTCAGAAAAGTGTGGCACAGCAACTAATTTCGCCCGGTCGCTCACCAGGTTGAACAAGAAAGTGTAACCACACGCTTTCCATCCATGACGCATTCCCCCATGCGGTACAGCTGGCAGTGCATTTGGCACTGTGAGAATGAAATCGACACCGTTGTCTCCCAGTCCACCTTCTATCGATGTGTCGCGCCAGACCTTGAACCACCGTGCACGGTAGTCCTCACGTTTCGCTATGAGTGTATAGTACTCCGAGACGTTCTTCTCGTAAAAGTTGTCAACCAGACCAGCATAGATTGGGTCGCGACGAATATATCTCAGATACCACGCATAGATCTTCATGATGAAGCGCGGCAACCCGAGGGCGCGAAACGCTGGTACCATCCCTGCATCATTTGTCTCAAACGATCGGAATGATTTTGCAGCAATCTTGCCGCCATCAGCCAGCAGAAGCTGAGAGGCGATCTGAAGCCCTTCATATGGGCTAGGTGGGTTCCTGACGCGAAGTTAGATGCGTCTAACCAGAGAAGAGTCACTCTTACAAGGTAACAACTTCGTGCCCATCCTTCTGCAACACTTCAGTCACCGTTTTGAGCGCCCTCAAACACGCAGGCGAGGGACCGACGACGCCTAGACACGGCTTGGTTTTTCCGAGTTCCGGAATAGGATAAATACTTACCATCGTCCCACAACACACCCCACCTAAGGGGTCTATCGACGGGCAGTTTCACCTCCCTCCACGGAATGTTGAGAACCTGCGATATGATGTGTAAGTAACAAAGGGAGGTCTTTGAGAATGCTCACGGAATGATCATACTCCCATGGCTTCATCTGGAACACAGCGCGCCAAAACGTCTCGAGATCTTCGAGTGTTTTCGCCATGGGACTGTGCGTAGCCGGTACCCCTTCTTGCCCAGGAATAGACGAGACGCTCCCAGTCTTGATGAACCTATACATGCTCGACTTGATCGCATATACCCCCGAATAATGTGACGGCGCTCGAACGCTACCAGCCACATCCGTGCCCACGCCGATCCTGGAACCACCCAGAGCAAGAAGTGCGCTTTCGCCCCCCGACGACCCGCCCGGACTGTACCCCACCTTGTGAGGGTTCTCTGTCCGACCAAAGACATCGTTTGTGGCTTCGAACGAGAGCATCGTCGTGGGTACGTTGGTCTTGACGAACGGGATCGCGCCCGCATGTCGCAGGAGCCTCACGAAGGCGCCGTCGTGCGCCATGGGTCTACCCGACATCGCAGAATACCCTATGCACGAATCGTACCCCTCGACGGCGAGCATATCCTTGAGGGACACGGGCACGCCGGCGAGCGGACCGAAGCGGTTGGCGTTGCGAGCCCATCCCTCGGCTGGTTCGATCAGGATCTCGGTGAGACAGTTGGTTTGGGCGTGTGCTTGCAATGCACGCTTGGCGTATGCCGTGAGGACGTCGGATGGGTTCAGCGACGCAGTTTGAACGCTGGAGATGATGGCGGAGATAGGGCGGGAGAGGATGTCCTTGTCTTGGGGCGTCAAGGGTCGGTGGTACACCTCTGGAAGGGATGCGATTCGCTCAGCGCGCTCGCGTTGCTTGTCATTGCTGCGAAGGAGGGGGGCGGTTGGACCAAGATAAGGGTGGTGATAAGGGGATCCTTACCAAGCTCGTCGGTGTGCGAGATAGGAAAACCACATGGGGATGGGGGAGTCACACGACGAGTGATAAACTGAGAGGATAAGCTGGGAAGAGAAGAGATCCAAGAGAACTTGAATATATATGTTATACGAGCGCTAAGTGCTCATGTCGCACGCAACTCGGGTGAGGTTGGAGTCTGCTGACCGCTATCACGTTGACGTACTATGAAGAAGCCTTGCAATTAGCAGTTATAAGTACCGATTTGGTAGAGGGCGCTTTTGCAGTTTCGCCCTGTAATGACATGTATGATGTGGGGATGATGTGGGGAGGAACATTGTCTCCAATTGAGCCGAGTGGGTCCCAGAAATTAAAAGAATGAGTGGGGTAGCGCCAGGCCCGCTGTTCTACGGGTCAGTAAACGTTCAGACAAGTTACTAAACGTTCATGGGTGAACTTTCCCATGAACGCAGGTGAACTGAACGTGAGCAGCGGGAATGTTGTGTAATCAAATTAAAGCCTGCCAGTTGGCCAGTGAATCATGGCATGATCATTTCTGTTCACCGTTAACTGTTAACATGTCTCTGGTAGTATATCGGATAGTACATCCGCCTGTCAAGTGTTATCACTTTGATCGCGGGAGAGCGGGGTTCGACTCCCCGCCAGAGAGACATTTTTTTGCAGTTGTGGTTCCATCTATCCCTTGTTGCCTTCAACTCTTGCTGTGCCATGGAACGACTGCATGTCCATGTTTTATTGAAGGCTAGACTGCCAATATATTTCCCGACATGATGTAAGGAGGGAAGCAGTTGGATTGCTAGTCCTGAAAATAACCACGCGGAACGCGCGGTTGAGTGTTAGACGTGGACCTTACAAGATTCAAACGAGATACAAGTGCAGTTCAATCGGACAGAAATACTACCTCGCTATACGGCTTGCTTGATATGAACTTATGCCAGGCGCGCAAATCCCATCTTCAGGCCTTACCGCCCGCTCTCACCGGTATGTCCTCCAACGCATTGCGTATCCCACTCGTCCACACCCCAAGCTCTTTCTCCAACGCCACGAGGGTCTCCCTCACCTCCCGACCCACCTCACCGCCCTCGTTCTCCCGACCGAACCCAATCAGTAGCTCGTTCCTCGCTTTCAACAGCGTCTCATAGGCGAATTTGAGCCTTGTCGGACCACTGGGTGGAAAGGACGTCGTCTGAGGTGGCGACGATGGTGATGGCTCGTCGACGGCGAGCAGTTTGCCTAGCTCGGCGAGCGCGACGCCACGTACGGGATGTCCTTGTTCGAGTACGGCAGATAACCCCGCGACATGCTTGGCGGCAGTACGTATACTCTCATCCAGGAGACCCTGTGAAATCTGATCGGTAAACGAGGAGAGTAATAACGACTGATGGAGCTTTAAGAGCGCAAGAAGGGGGTGAGACGAGGGTGATAGACCCGCCGAGACTAGGATTGGAATCATGTTGGCGGTCAATTGTTTTGCCTTGTCGGCATCTACGAAACGACGGTCATGAATCCCATGGG
>JBBPMW010001309.1:0-10677 GCA_038090535.1 Tylopilus alboater | reverse complement strand
TCATGTGATCGAGCTTCCCGCAGATGACGGCGACGACATGGATGGCGAGCGACGTACCCTGGCGAAAGGCAAACAACGTGCACGGACGACTTCAGTAGGTTCACGTGCAAGCGTGTCGAGGCCGTCGTCTGTGGGCCTCTTTTCGACCGCAAGGGGGGTCGAGGTCGTCGTGCGTAACTCGGAAGGGAGGTCGAGCGATGGGAACGAAGAAGATAAGGATAAAGGAAAAGGGATTCGTGATATTGGAAGGCAACAAACACGACCAACAGAGGATGCAGAGGACGAAGATGCTCTCCAACCAGCACGTCCTCCGGAACCCAAGCCTCGTCTCGTCCAGCGTAGACCAGATGTCCAGACTGCCCAAACCGACGATGAGGTGGAGAAACAAGCGCCCGCGGAGATGAACGAACCACAACGACGAGCAGCCAAAATGACTATCGGTTCTGGTTTAGGTTCGCGCTCGGATGCCGGCGAGTCGTCAGAGGCGTCAGTGCCGCCTCGGAGGTCGACGGGCGCAGGATCGCTGACACCCGTCAAGTCGGGTATGAAGCCTAGACCGAGGTCTAAATCTCGGTCTAGCCCCAGGTTGGTGCTAGGCAGGGAGAGTGAGGAGGAGGTAAGGGCGACGGGGATCGGGAAACGACGGGAAGAGGTGGCGAAGCTGACACGCAATGGTGGCGTTGTCACAAAGGTGAGGGGAAAAGAGAAAACAAACAATCGGAAGGAGACCAAAACAGTCACATCTTGCCCTCTATCACTAACGCGTTCACCGTCGCCGACCTTGCCCGGCACGAAGAGCTCGCGTACGCCAAAGCGACGGTTATCTGTTGTTATCCCATCTGTCCCCGAGGAATATTTCTCATCACAGGACGCGCGCGAGGCGGAGGGCGAGGGGCATCATGAGCGCAAAACTTGGAAAAAGGGAGCAGATATTGCGACCTCGGGGACCAAACGCAAGCAGCTCATGCCTGCAACTTTGATGCATGCGGTCGCTGCAGAAGCGTCAACGTCGACGAGTAAACGCGGCAAGCCATCTCCTGCGAAAATATTAACTGCCACTACCGACTCTGGGGAGTCCAAGCTCCGGCCCCAGGCCAAGGCCAAACCTAAACCTGGTGTGTCCAAGGCAATGACTAAGACTCGCGCAGATGACGACGAGCATGTGAGCGAGGAGGAAGAAGATAACGAGACGTCTATGATCGTCGACGCACCTCTGACATCCACGAGCCGTGGCGGACCGAGACGAAGTGCCGCGAACAAGGCGACTACGCGGTTAAGAGAGGAGATCATGCCGGATGTAGTTAACTTTGAGAAGGAACAGAAACAAGCGAAGCGGAGGTGGAGTATGGGTGGGGAATCGGTTGCATCTATGAGGGGAGGGGTGGAGGGGAAGGAGGAGAGAGGTGGGAAGAGAAGAAAGGTGGTGAGGGAGGCGGAGGAAGAGGAAGAAGAAGCAGAGGTGGAGGTAGCGTTGGTACCCTCGGTCAAGGTAAAACCGAAACCGGTCAATGGGAAAGGCAAGGCGAAAGGAACAGCTGCTGTAGGCTTCGACGAAGACATGGACAATCCGCCTGCGAAGAACAAACCGAGTGGATCTCAGGAAAAGAAGGGCGCCCGTGGGCGGGGGAAAGAATTGGCCGCTGTCCGATTGATGACGACTGGCGTGACCCTGTCGGACGATGTTATCAAGGTCAGTCCTCCACTCTCCGCCACGTACGAGACGAAATGCTAACACTAAACGTTATAATGGCACAGCGTCTCACAAAACTGGGCGTGCAGATGACGACGAAACCGATGGACTGTACGCATCTTGTCGCCAAAGGCATCGTTCGAACTGAAAAGTTTCTCTGCGCCATGTCTGTCTCACCGTGCATTTTAACCGAAGAATGGGCAAATGCATGTGCCAAAAGTGGCAAACTCCTTCGTGCGTCCTAAGTCTGAGCATTATCTCTCACCGCTCACCCCACCCCACCAGCTGAACATGATTACCTCTTGTCCGACCCTGTTGCAGAGCAAAAATGGGCGTTCAAGTTTGCGGATGCGATGGCGCGCGCAGAGGGGCCCAAGGGCGGGGCAAACTTGTTCAAGCAAATGACGTTTTACGTGACGCCCAAAGTCTCTGTCGACGCCAAGTTGCTCAAGAACGTTATCTCTGCTGGAGGTGGCCAAGTTCAAACCTCTACAACGCCCACTGTGCGTATTCTAAATGGCAAGGCGAATCGATTCGTGGTATCGTGTCAAGAAGACAAGGGGATTTGGCGACCATTGGTGCAAGAGGGTTTCAAGGTGTATTCGCCGGAGTTGGTGTTGAGGGGCGCTTTGAGACAGGAGATTGAGTGGGAGAAGGAGGAGTGTCTAATAATGGGGTGATCCCAACGAATGGCGAGTCTCGGTCAGAGATGGATCAGGAATCAAATGTGTGCGTGTGTGATAGATATGGTACATATATATCTATTATTAAATAAGTATGGTGTGCAGCGCGGAGAACCACGTCCGAGATCCAACACATTAATATTCATAAAGGGATGTCTCTCGAGCACTACTACCCACACCACTGGCAGTTTCCGACCTGCAAACCTCGGTTCCTGGGGTCTCCAGCCCGTTATCGTCCAGGGAATTCAAGATTTTGAACAGTCACTGGCAACGCCTTAGCCATGACCCCCACGCAGACGCGTCGACAAAGTATCTCCAGACACACATGCGTCGATCAAATCCATATGCGATATAGTAGACGAGTCGTTGTTAGAATTGTCTCGTTTTCCTACCTACCTCACCGTGAGATCTTGCAAGCAATTTCATGCATGGATCAACTACTGTATTTACTGGCCACAGTGTATAGATGGTGTAGACTAGGCTGGACAAAGTCTCGGTAATAGACATGCAGAACATTTTTAGACCAACCCGTGAAGGGAATGCATTATGCCTCACAAGGCCGTAGATTTAAAAATGAATCTCAGTCTGAAGATGCAATGGCAATCACGACGGAATTTCTCCTTCATTATGAGTAACAAAGAACAAAGAAGGTCTGGCAGTGTACTCTGCAACACCAATCATAGTATCATAGTGCTACATCCATGGGGCCACATCAAACCTCGGCGACCCCTATGAGCTGCGACAGAGCAACCATGTGTGCTTCACAGGTCGCTGAGAAGTAAAACTCATGCTCCGAGTTGTGCGGCTCGATGAGGTTGTGTGCAATCTCGTGTGCGAGGGTAAAGAACCTGGACATGTCAGGATATCAGACGAAACCGACCGTCAGCCACCGAAACGAGCTGATGGTAAGAAGCGAGACACACCAGGATATCTGAGCTTGCTGTTGGTGACCGTTCTTGACGTCCTGGTCGTCTGTCGATGAGTATATCTCAGCTCCGTCGTCTTCGAGTTAGGGCATTAACGACACTTACGCCATGCCTCGAAATAGCGCAAATTGAGGAAAATACTTCCGTTCCTGTTGAACGCGATGAGTCCCCCAGCCATATCATAAAAGATGTGCATTGAGGTCATTGGAAGGTTGTATATCTGAGCGAGCGGCATGACAACGTGTATGAACCGAGCGAGCGGGTCGCGCATGCGCGTCATGAAGGTGTCGGCGTCGGGCACATCTACTCGTTGTTCACTAATCCAGATATCACCTTTCTTGTCCACTCTCACCTTTAGTGATAAAGACCCTCACGTCTCCCATTTTTCCTGGTCAGATCGTCATCAACTCACAGTGGATGGACGAACCTGCAACCTACCGAGGAATTCCAGGTTGCCGACCTGGCCAGAGGTATCACAGTAACCCTCGTTCAAAGACTCCTTGACGATCTCCATCCTCTTGCGATTATGGAGTAGCGTCCCTTCTTCAGGCTTGCATCCCTTGATCGCCATATCCACGTTGGCCCCTGGACAACACACGTGTCAAGTCATGATCCGCATGAACGCGTACGCATCACTCACGAATGTTACTTTGAGGCGTCACATGTCGCGTATTCCTGACATCGAAGAATCAGCGGGAAACGCTTCCGAACGAAACTCGGGCATACTGTGCGGCTTGGGGGGACGGACTGGACCGAACGATTTCCGAGGAAGACGGCATGTGCGAAACGAGCTTGCGTCTCAAATTCTGCAGCGCATTGCTAATGGGGTAGGCATTGTTGGTGGGCTCGGGAGTAGAAGGGGGAAGCGGAGGACGTGTGGTTACCAACTCGTTCGGAGGCTGCTCTGGTACACTGGGTGTCACGGTTGGAGGTGGGATAGCTGGTGGCGGAGATGAGCCAGGGGCGGGCTCCCAGCCTCCAGGTAACCCAGGGCGACGCGTGGGTGACTTGGAGCGCATTGCGATAGAATCGGGATGATTCGCTCTTAGGGGCTGTGGCGCTACCGGCTGGGGAACAGGCTGGGGAACAAGGGTCGTTGCAGAGTTGGTCGCCTCCGATCCGATGTAACGACTTCTCCTCGCTTCTTCCGCTATCTTCCTGTCTTGTTGCTGTTGCTTGAGGATCTTGTCAACTGATGAAACGTATAGGTGAGTCGGGCAACTCTGGGACAAGATTGGAATAATGCTGACCGTTATAGCCTCTCCTTTTCAGCGCTTTCAGATCGGTAGAAAGAATCGTCATAAACAAGAGGGCATCGTTGACCTTGGCCTTCTCGAATAGCAGCCGACACAGAGACGTCGCAACTCTGGTTACACAACTCAGTACCAGAGTAAAACGACGAGGTGCAGAGGCAAGAACTCACTCATACATGTCCACCTGTGCGCTATAAGAAAGCCACAGCTCGACCGGTCCCGTACCGACACGCTTCGCAGCCGCCGACGCGTCCAGCGTGCGCGTCGTTTTGCCATTCCCGACATCGAGCGTTTTTGAAACGAGCAGCTTTGCAAACACCTTGACCTTGAAGTTGTTCACGCCTGAAAGCCACGAAAGAGACACCTTTGTCCGCGTGTGGGTGTGCTCGTGAAGGAACAAGGGTAGCCTCTCGAGTACGAGAGCCCGGACGTCCGAGGCAGTCTTCGTATCCGACATCTCGTTCGATACTTTGTACTCTTCTCGAACGACAGTGCTCAAGCGTCGCGATCCAAGCGATGAATAAAAGTCTGTCAGCGCATAGTTAGTCATGACATCCCCTCTCCAACTAAATCACGATGCGTCCATACTTTCCAAGAGGTCCTCTTGCGGCGCAGCAAAGATGGAGTCGCCGAAAAGCTGGTACGCGCTCGTATCGTCGGCGATGACGATCTCGCTGGGTTTCCGCAGATCGTGCAAATCTTCCCATCCTTCTTCATCCCATTCCGCCAACGAAGCCTTGTCTAGCAACGTTTTCGAAGTTTTCTGGCGACGCATACCGAGCAAGATGGGCGATATCTTCATCTTGCTCTTCGTGCCCGTGGCGATAGCGTGACTATTGACAGCCAGGTTGCGCAATTCTGCCAAGAAACTGGGAACCGACTGAGTAGGCAGCGATCAACAGGAACGAGGGCAAGACACATACTTTTCGTACCCTCCAGAAAGCGCGTAAAACTTTTTGGGGTCAGAAATCAAAATCTCTGCAACCTCGTCTATGGAAGGCTCGCTCTTCGAACCACACGCGCTCAAAAATGTATTCGCGACGGGTCCGAAATCGACAAAGACGAATAACTTAGAGTGAAATTCGCCTTTGGTACCATCGCCTAGGTAACACTGAGCAGGCGTGAGCCACCGCAATCGTTGAGTGCCTGAACCTTTCGCGGGAACGATGAGCAGCCTCGAGAGTATGGTTAACTGGGGTTGGGTGAAACCTATCATATCCTGTGAGATTCGAAATGAAGTGTGAGGACGACGCTTACTCGAGATGCGCCCCGCCAGAATCCCAAACCACTGCCGCGCGGTCGCTTCGTTCGGTGGCGGCGTCTTCTCCAGCAGGGAGAGAAGCATTGATGTAGGCGGGTGAGGCTGTATGCCTAGTTTACTGACGGCAGCTTCGCGACAACTGTCCTGAACGACTGAGAAACCGAGGACTTTCCACTGAGCCCCAGAGAATACCTAGATCGGCAGAAGGAACGAGGTTGATGGAGATAATACGCATACTATGAGGGCAACATACCTCACCCAGCTTTCCCAGATGGGGGCCATCCTCACTCTCCGAAGGAATGAATGCAATGTGCCCAAAGTTGTCTGGACTATAATCCGGGTATTTTGAAGGAATATGATCGCACAGATACTTGAACGCAATCGTCCGAACAGTGGCGTCTGAGGAAGAACACAACGTCACCGTTGTCTCCAATGGTGGGAAGCGACGCAACCCAAGCCGATAGAGTAGCCTGGCTATCAAGCCATCAGGTCAGTCGCCCTTGGATGGTAGTACAAGTTCCACGGACAAACCTTCTTCAGAATTATTCCGCCACTTGGACTTTTCGCCCCAGTCAAGGACCGGAAGTTGCAGTTGCCGGAAAATGTCTGCGGGCTCGTAGAGATCTCGAGCACAATACCGGGCCTTCTTCTTGCCCGCAGCCGGCGGAGCACCTTCCTTGGGAAGCGCCGCCGTCGCTGCCAGTCTGGCGAGTTCCTCCGGGGTCAGAGTATCCCGCACCTGGACAAGATAGCCCACAAGGTCGGGTATGCTCCAATCCCCGGTCTTCACCATCCTACACACACGGTTTTAGTCACGAAATCGATGAACTTGAACACCACACCGACTTACCGATCAAAGATAAGCTGGAGATCGACATGTTTCCGAACACCGATAAACGAGAGCAGCTTCTCCATCTGGCCCTTGATAACGAGACCCGACGGGAACTGTACCAGCGGAAGGTCGCTAAACAACGTCAAGTTGGTGTTGGGGAAATACGAGAGCTCTGGGGGTGTTAGGCCATGAGATGTTGGAATACACTTCTTTCCAGCGAACACCTTCTTCGCTGAAGTGTGCATCTCGTTCGACAACGAAGACCATATGCGAGATAGAATGGTCAGTACACGCTCGGCCCAGACAACCGACTTGGTGAAGTCGTGATCCGGATTCGCTGACATGACTTCGGGTTGCGAGACGTGTCGCAACCAATCGATGATAGTAAACTCGCACCAGTTAAAGCTCGTCAACTCGGGAGGTGTGAAATGCTTGGTGACACTCATGGGCATGAGGGTAACTGGAAGTGGTCCGTCCAATGGGATATGGGTACCGAGCGTCCTGGTATTGATGAAATATTGAACTGATGAAAGCGAAAGTACTCTCCCATCTGCACTACTGAGGACCGCTGCATTCAACAACTGTACACGGATCTGAGCCATGCTCACGTCCGAGTCATCTTGCTTAAGGCCGATCCACCATTTAAGACAAGCAGTGAGTTCCTCTTCGCTGAGAGGATGTTGACGGAGTTCTTGTAGGACGTCAACGAAGGTTATAGGGGATAGCATGCCTTGAGCTTGCAGGGCTTTAATGGTACGCGTGCCCTCCTGGATAACGGACTGTGGCAAGACTGGGAGGTACTTAAGGAACTTCGAGAAAATGGGGTCGAATTCCTTGATATCAGGGGCTCCGCGGACACCAGCAGACGAGAGAAGCCTCAAGGGCAACGTGGAGCATCCGTAAAACGAGGCTTCTAGCAATCGGGACACCTCCGATGAAGGAGTAGAGTGATGAAAGGTGAAAAACTTGAGAACATGAATAAAGCGCTGAAGCAGCCAATCCTCCAACTCTTGTGGTGGGCGGAAGTCAGGCGTACCGTTAGATTTGGCTGCGCCTTCCCACAAATTCTGGATGTTGGAGAGCTCCAACTCATACGCAGCGCGAGCCAGGAACCCTCCAACATACAGTAACTCTTTATTCCAGACTAGGAAACGCTAAGCGGGTGCCAGAAGCTTGAAAGAAGCTACTTACCCGCGACATTTCTGTCACTAAGTAGTTCCATGAGCATATACAGAACAGAACATGACGCCACCCTTACACGAGATCGACTGATTCACGCTCGACGGTCGGAATGAAGCGGGATGCCATGTGGCCACCGATACCTGTGGTTTGACCAGTAGCGTGTCCCTACGCAGAGAAATTAGTGAAAGGGGGCGATTGAGAGGAAGTCGATGCAGACAATGAAAATTCGCGTATGCCCAACCCTAACACAATGTCAGTCAATACGCAACGTGAGCATCTGCATTACAAACCCATTTAAATCCGCACGAAGGCCCTGGAAAATACTTCCGCACGACACCGGCCGGTTCTTGTCATCGGCAAGACTTTGATCATACTCATCTTTCCCGGTCTTTGTATGAAACAGGATAAGCTTCATGAAGACCGACCAGACCAAAATACCCACATAAATCAAATCATATTTGAGCCGTGCGGGGGGGTTCTTCTTCGTAGACCGAAGAAGTTCTGCAGAGAGTTTCTTGTCCACCTTGACGTCCACCTCTGCACTGAACACTGTGAGAGTCACATTCATCTCGTGTAGCTCTGTCGGATCTTTGGGAGGCTGCGGCGGTAGCGCTGGAGTCTCAAGCTGAGGTGCTGATTGACTCGTAAAGGCAGAAACAAGGGAAGCGAAAAATCCGCCCTTGGGCTTGCGAGGCTCCATGACTTCTAGTAATAGACGTTTCTCCGATCCAACTGCACACACAGCATGCATGACCTCCGCCTTGATCCTGATGGCTAGATAAAGTTTACGATGAGTACGCATATAGACAGCATGGAGAAGGACTCACGGTGAGATTGTGCCCCTTTGACATTCATGATATTCGACTGGCTAGATCGTTTCAATTCCCTGGGAAGGTCGACGGCTTTAGCCACTCCAGGTGACTTCGTGATATGGCCAATGCGATGCTCATCAAAATACACGCTGACATCGCTCAGGTGAACCATGAACGTGATCGACGATGCAAGGAATCGCATGAAGTCAAATGCCGGAGGTATAGAACCAGCCTCTCGCAGCGTCATCTCAAATGTCGTCCATGGATCCGCGGTTCCTTTTGAAGGGAGATCACCACGACGGACATTTAACTGATGGACGATGTCATCAGAGGAAGAATCTGTGCGCCGGGGAACAGTGATACCTGGTCCTTGTTATCCTTCCAATAAAATTGCATTCCGTGCCCTGAAGGAAATTTGAATCATATGGTATATAGCCGCAAAGATGTAATCCATCATACCTCCAGACGACACGAATGGGTTCTCCGTCACCGAAAATAAGCTGTAAAATCCTAATCGAACGTTTGTCCACGGACATGTCGCTCGAAGTGACATTTTCACTCACCGACACCAAATGCGCCAATCTTTTCTTCGTCAGGGTTTCCCTCGGCTAAAGCAGCGATGAACGTGTTGGAAGACATGCAAAGTGAAGGTAGATAACACACCTATCTTCCGTAGTCGTGTCCAGTCTTCGTCTCTAAACGTGATTCCATTGTTTCTAAACGTCCATTGCATGACCTTGAGAAAAGGAGAGTGAACAAGAACGGCATGACAAGACCGAGTACTCGTACATGGGTAGACTTGAGATTGGGGAGGGACGGTATATCGATGTTTCCTTGCTCGTTGTCTTTCCGACGGAGGTATGCAGCAGTCTCAAAGCGAATCTCGACTGCGGACGACCGAGCATCGTCTGAGTTCTGAAGGAGTTCTCGGAATACTGACATTATCAAGAGAATGAAGTTGAGAAAGGCCCGTCGTGGAACGACACGGGGATTCTCACCGGTGAACTCGCCAGAGTAGCGCGCAAGCACCTTGTCGATCAATGCTCGCTGGTTAACTTCTACCGATTCATCCTGTCCGGTTAGCCACTAATGAAATCAAGAGCGGGTGAGAAGGTAGGACTATAGACGGCTCTGGCGGACACACCAAAGCGTTACGGTCGTGATCCATTCGCGGAAGGTCTGTTGAGAAAGGCCACTGAGTACTTGTTGTCTCACAGCGTGAATTAATCGATGTATAGGCTAAACTACGGGATCAGCTTATTGATAAACTGGAGTGGTTAGTCTTGAACAATCGTGGTACTGTTGGACGTCGTGAATAAGATGTAAGTACTTTGCACAGGATCAGGATTCGCAAGTTTATGTAAGCAAGGAGGCTCAGCCAAGCCCTGTTCCAGGTGCGTGTAGATACATAACTTGCGCGATTTATCTTGAATTTATCAACTTCAACGCAATGCCTCCGCCACCAACTCCAGTATCTCCTTCGTACTCTTGCCCACATTCCTATCGTCTTTGGCTACCGACTGCCACGTCGGCCCATGATGCGGCTCAGCAGCAATACATTGCTTGACAACGTCCGCAACGTACTCCTAAAGAAAACGCCATGAGCCATCACATGACAAACGACATACAGAGATAGGCTCACCGCCGTTCCCTGCTGTCTCTCGAATTTAAGCCACCAAGCCCAATGATCGCCCTGATCCCGATCTTGTTCCGTCGCCACCGACCGCGAAAACCATTGTCTCGCCTTCTCCACCTTGCGCTCCGCCCAAAACAATCGCGCGACCGTACACGTCACGATCGAGTTGTCCTTGCTCTTCTTCAGTGCATCCACCGACCGCGACTTGCGCGTCGGACGCGGTTCGGCCCAAATGGCCATCGACCACAGGATACCCGAATTCGGACACTCTTGAAGACCGCGCGAGAGCATCGCTTTGGCTTGGGCGGCACCTCCAGAGCGCTCTTCGACGCCAATGGATTCGGCCCATAGGACCTCGTTGGCAGGATTCACCAACCGTCCCTTTTCGAGGATGGCGCGTGC
>JBBPMW010001308.1:0-10682 GCA_038090535.1 Tylopilus alboater | reverse complement strand
CGCGTATAGAATTTATGGCTGTCGTTTCACCTCGGGGATCTCTAGCTTGATCAGTCGCTCAATTGAAAAGCTTTGTTTGGGCCATTGATACTGTCTTCGTCTGCTTGAGCCTGGCCAACTGCATAGATGATCAGCGCTTATTCATTTGATACTCACGGCTTTGGGTCCCTGAGAATGGGAATCAATGCCGGCATCCGACGACCCTCCTTCAAGTTACGTTACTTACTATACTAGTACTTGCGAACCGAACAGCGATTTCCCGGTAATCTCGAGTGCCCTTGTTCACTGTTCAGTCTTCAAGCACTGGGACTTTGGCCACCATGAGGGCCACCAAATTTGCTTCCATCTCGCTTCTCCTCTCGCTCGTGTATGCATCCGCCTTGTACCCGCGTCCGGGTCAACAGGTCCTCCAGTCCGGCAGCGACGTCGAGGCCACCGAGACCGCCATCAACCGACTTCTAGCTGCCCACAACGATGATCCTGTCGAGGTCATGCGTCTCGTGGATCCTGGTTACGCCGCAACCCTCGACGAACCGCGACTGCTGCAAGTCTTTGGAGTCGACCCGGTATGGATGACCGAGGGCGACAAGTTGAGGCTCAAGAAGCAAGGACTTTCGTTCATGGATCTCACCGAATACCAGGACATCTCTAGGTCGACGGTGATTTCGCCCAAGAAGCAGACTGGTATGTCGTTTTCCGCGTTTTCTCGCCCCAGCTCCGGAACTCAATTAATACTGTACGCGTCGCTGCAGAGTGGCCCCAACTTCGATACCAAGACAAGGTCCACGAGATCATCCAGACTCTACACATGGAAGAGATGGTATACAATCTCGGAAATCTGACGTCCTTTTTCAATCGTTACTACCGCTCCGAGTATGGGGTACGGAGTTCTCGCTGGATCTACGACAAACTACTCGAGGTAAGCGTTCGACAGGAACCCTGGTCGGTGTCTCCGGGTCTTGTTCGCTTCCTCACCGGTGTGCTAGATTATCGCAGACGCGCCTCCCGGTGTTCACATTTCCCTCGAGACGTTTACCCATACGTTCCCTCAACCGAGCGTGATCGCTCGATTCGAGCCTACGCGCGGACGAACCCCAAATAACCATGGCATCAAGATTCCGCACGTCATCATCGGTGCACACCAAGATTCTGCCAACTACGCTTTCCCGCTCCTCCGAGCGCCCGGCGCGGACGATGACGGCTCTGGCACAGTGTCCATCCTCGAAGCGTTCAGAGCGCTCGTCCATGCTGGGTTCAAACCAGACCACCCGGTTGAGTTTCATTGGTACGCTGCAGAAGAGGGGGGGCTCCTAGGTAGCCAAGACATAGCCTCGGAATACGTGTATCAGCGCAAGGTCGTCGGGGCCATGATTCAATTCGTGCGTATTCCCTCACATGGCTCCGATGACACGAGTAAAGGGTGAACTTTGGACGTGGCGCTCATCCCTCGCCCCAGGATATGACGGCATACGTGCCCAAAGGCACCCAGCCCAACGTGACGTTCATCACCACCGACGTTGACACGCCTTTGACGAACTGGGCCATGGACCTGGCTGCCAAGTATTCCTCTTCTCCTGTCGTTGGTGCGCAATTATAGTACGTCGCGATGTCCACCGCACTAGTGCGTGGTCCACCATTGACGTGCGTGGTCCACCATTGACGTGCGTTGTTTGTGATGTTCGTATAGCCCAGGTGCAGGCTCAGACCACATGTCGTGGCACCACGCTGGTTTCCCTGCGATATTCGCTACGGAAGGCGACCCTTTCCGGACGTTCAATCCGTACATCCACACCGCCAACGACCGGATGGACCTGAAGGACGGAGAGTTTTCATTCGAGGTGCGTGTTTCACAAACGCTCGCGTTCGGGTGGCATGGTCGAGCTGACGCGCTTGCGACATGGAAGCACGCGCTCGAGTTCGCAAAGGTCGCTGTTGGATTTGCGGTCGAGTTGGGGGGATGGGTGGACTAGACTCACGGGTGATATGGACGCGCATTATTTTGATGTCTTTCATCGCAACCTAAGTTACCTTTGTCGCCGTCGTGTTCTCGAACAGGACTCCACCTGGGTCCGAATGGAGCTACGAAACTATTCCGATGTGAGTAGGATGAACACTGGGAGATAATTAATCTTGCCTGTACGACGGACGTAAACCATCGTGCCCTTGAGGAACTCCCAGCAAGCATACCAGCAAGGTGATCAAAGACACATGCATATTGATTCAAAACTAGCCGCATCTACAGTTTAAGCGAACCATTATGGCCCGTAATGATGCCCCCATTTAGAAATTTCACTCTTTTGGACTCGCTAGAGTCGTTTGGCCATTCAAAATGCATAGAAACTTGACAACGTAATTTCAACGCCTCTCAGATTAGTAGGCATGGAATGACGTAGCACGTGTATTTGTAGCTAGCCTCCGTCTTTTAGAGTACCTTGCAGCACTGACCCGACACTACCAACTCGAAGACACCCAAGAAAACGGTGACAACGGCCCGCTGTCCAACTCGGAGCACCTAAGTTGCCGGCCCATGTCGGATGAGGTTACTGGCTCGGAGGTACTCGTAGAGGACTTCATCCCACCAATACGGAGTGTTCTTGATCTGGTGCTCCTCAGGTTCCGGGGAACGGATAGACGGGTGCACCGTAGAAGGTTATCTTGCTGCGAGATGGACAAAGTAAATGCATCAAGGGAGGAGTCCGGACAACGTCCTATTTCTCCTCCCATCCATTCGACCATCATCTCATGTGGTCTTTCAGCACACCTGCGTGAGTAAAGGCGTGAATGGTCTCACACTGGCTCTTCGTTTTTATCGTTTTTATCTTGAAGGCGCTGAGGGTAAGTGACTTGCATCCTCCATCACGCTAGCTACACGTGAGGCACCCGCAGAGTTTGCGCGGTCGCCATGCAACGTGGCAAAGTCGATTGGGAAACCGTCCTCGAGGAGGTAGGACTGTTCAGTCGCGCAGGTCGTGAGACGAGTCGCCACGAGCGACCAGTCGTACTCGCCTGATAGATCCCTTTTAGTAGTCCGCCCAATTTACACCCCAAGAGATCCAAGTACCGTGGACGTATCCCTTGCGGGCGGGTTGTACTATAGGCGTCGGGAATGAGCATCGCACCCGATGTAAGCAAATCGAACGAACCACCCCAGTCTAGGTTGTACATGATCAACGTTCACGCCAATGCTGTGATTAACGTGGAGACAAATTGCATCCAGTGTTTCAAAGCAATGCGTGTCTTGTAGACGCGCGAGGTGATTGATGAGCTACATGAAAGCCCCGTAGAGCGGGTCTAGACAGCTCCTTGGCCACGGAAACTCCGCCGACTTTATCAGCGTCTAGATCTCACTTTGAAAGCCAGTAGGCCATCAGCGGACTGCCTGGAATAGAGTTCTTCCAGGCCGCGTCCGTATTTGCAAGCACGAAAGAGTTCATGCCGCCCTGGGCTGAAAGGAGGTACTGAGAAAAAACTTGGTACTGTTCTCCATTCTTGATCGAAGAGCTGAAGCTGCCGTTCGAAGGAATGCCGTTGACCTTGGTCTTGATATGGTTAACTCGATTGCAGAGTACGTCCGAATCTTCATTCTGCCAGTGGAATGGACCCTGGCAACGTGCACATACCCATTGGAGCACGTTAGCGAAATTGGTTTATCAGGAATAGACACATGAATGCATGAAGTTTTACCAAGGCGTATCGACCTCCATACTAGTACGCCGCAGTCCGACCCCAGAAAATACCTGGCTAAATGACTAGCTAAACTTGAAACAAATTATTCAGTATCTCCTGAAGCGGCAAATTTTGAAGTTTAGGCTACTTAACTTGGACTAAAACTTCAAGTTTTGTCTGCAAATCCAGACAAAACGTGAAATCATTCATCCAAATTATGCTTCGTAATCATATATCAAGTATTCTCTCACGTTTACATCAATTCTAAATATTGAGATTTCCACGTTTGAGGACGACGGTATTATTCAAAGCAACATTCTGAAGGCGTCATTATGTTTGCCTCCGCTTCAACTTTTCACCTGCACATTTTAGATCGGGGAAATTTTGAGTCTCGCCACATCCCGAACGTCTATCTATATTCCAAGTGCCGTCTTCACGTTTCGCAAGATGTTTTTACCCAAATCGAACTACATAAATTCTGCAAAACGCGTCGTGTATGCTTGCTACCGACCGGGAGAAGCACGGTGTCTTATCGGCAGCCCCATTAGTGACCGCGACGGCTCGTCTCGGCTGTGTCTTACCAAATCGTTACGAACGGTGCTGGAAGTCGATGCTCGGACTCCATATCAGGCATGCCGCCGAAAAGGGGGCGTATTCCATTCTGCCCCGCCGTGTACCCTTCACTGGTTACTCCGAGTCCTTACCTCCATCCATGTTTGGCCCGGGCCGTATCCCCGTCGTGCGACGGTGTTTATCGGCAGTCAGCAACAGCAGGACTCTCTGGGTCTCGCTCGTGCTTCTTTGCATCCTATACAGCTTTGCAGAGTACAAGTTCACCGACTGGTACTTCGCGGTAGGGTATGTTTGGAAACCTGCCTTTCCTCTGAGTTGGCGTATCTTGTTCTTGTCGTTGTTCGCGGTGCCCATGTTTGCATTTCTTCAGCTCTCATGGCTCTCTTGGCATTACTTGGTGCCTGCCCGGTATTGGTTGAGACACAGATACAACAACTTTCACTCGTGGCCATTGCAAGGGTATAGCATGCTACCACGGACCGAGCCGAACTCACCGGAAGAAAGAGGACTATCAGGGTCAAGAGCTGACGAAAACCGTGACTTTGGGGATATTGAAGGGGACGCCTGCTCACCAAGGCCTCACTCACCTTTCCAACGTCAGGCATCTCGCCACCCCTTTTCGTTCGTTTGGTCCCTGCCTTTTATGTTCTGGTTTGCAATATTATGTGCAAGCCTCTGGCTTGGACTGCACTACCAACATCCAGGAGATTTGCGCTATCTCCCACTGATCGAGAAGGCGAATGCTCATCCTAAAAGGGCTGGATATGCGAATCAAGGTAGATACTACCAGTCGGGGCTTTGTCCACGATTGTTTTCACTGACTGACCTGCAGAAAAAATATTTATCGGCGCCATGTTTTACAACAATGAAAAGGTTATACCCTATTGGTCCGACAGCATCATCAAAGCTATTCATCACCTCGGAGCAGACAACGTCTTTGTCTCCATCCTCGAAAGCGCAAGCGATGACCAATCTCCAGCACTCCTCCAACAGCTCGATGACAGACTGGGCGCCATGCATGTACAGAGGCGTATACTCACGCAAGACGAAGCGATCACGAAGCCGGATGACCTGGAAGGCAATAATCGGATCCGTTTCCTTTCTGCTCTTCGAAATCGCGTCCTCGAACCCTTGGTGGAGAACGGTGGATATGACAAGGTCGTTTTCTCGAATGACATCTTTATTGAGCCCGAAACCATCCTTGAACTCCTCTACACGGCTGAAGGAGAGTACGACATGGCGTGTGGAATGGATTATGGTCACTTTGGGTGAGTCAATGATCTGTATTTCGTCATTGCGTGCATTGATGTTTTCTCCACGAAGGCTATATGATATGTGGGTTCTGCGTGATAAGCGAGGAAGGTTGGCTAGTGACATGTATGCGTTCCTAATTTTTGCGAGAAAGCTGGAAGCTTAGTTCATCATTAGATGGCCGTACTTCTTCGACATGGAAGCCTACGAAGCAATGCAAACCGAGTCTCCAGTACCAGTGTTCACATGCTGGGGCGGCATCGTCGTCTTCAATGCTGACCCCGTCCTTCCCATTCATCTACGATCTAACCGCACGCTCTCAAACGATCCACTACCATCTGCGCTCCCCGCTACGCACCCAGCTGCCAACGATCCATCATTGCGCGGTTCAAACCCTGCATTGACACCTCCAATCCGCTTCCGTGCGTCTGCACCGGGTGAATGTTTCTCGTCGGAATCGTTCTTGCTGCCGTACGACCTCAGACGTGTGTTTAATATGCAACGGATCTTTGCCAATCCACGCGTCGTCGTCGGTTATGACTGGCGGTACGTGGGACGTTTCTCTATAAATTGACACTCCATTGCCTCGTGGTTTTCGTTTCCCCGTTATTCCTGGAGTTGGCGCCCGATTCTGTTCCTGATATCATTGCTGAAACTGAACTTGGTGCATTATAGGTTTTACGTGTATTTCAAATGGTTCATGAGACACCCTGTACTCAAGTGGTGGATAGAGAAGGTGTATGATGGGGCGTGGATGCAAAATGCTGTGATGGTCGTCGGCGATGCGAAGCAAGTCCGGCAGTGGGATGGCGGCGACTGTCATCCATGGTGGTGAAAAGGGGCTGGAAATCAAGCGCCTGATTGTCGGGTTGCTGTGTTCCTCGTCGTTTCTTGAGTTCTTGATTTTGTTCCGTCCGGGATTATGTAATGCGGGCATTCTAGGAGAAGGGTTGGTTCGCCTTAGGGAACCATCGTATCTATACCACTTATACTTTAGTTCGAGAGTAATGTTGCACGTTTCTTGGTATTTAGTATCAGAGCTTATTACAATGCCTTAGGAAATGATGTAGGTGACCCGCCGCAGCGAAAAATCCGCGCCACTCGGAACATGAACACAGGGCATGATGATATCTACATACTACAGGTGAGCACAGGTACGGCTTCGCGGCATAGATACCATCATCTCACATGCAAGGTTCGTTTGTTCCTCGGTATCGTGATTCAGAGGCACCTGCGGTGCATATTCCGAAATCGCCCATGCTCTTCAGGCCGACAAAAATAGAGTAGAGAGAACTTGGTCATTTGAAAGATACAGCGCCAACTCTGTTCAGTCCTGTGTTGGTGAGAACCATACGCTAGTACATTGTTGGATCGAGAGCAAAGCGTTGTGGGGGTTCCATCGATTTGACAAGGTCGTTTCTAGACTGGGTTAGCACTGACTGGGATGCTCCACAAAAGTGAACAGATTCGAAGATCTTCAAGCAATCTGATCCCGAAGAACGGCATGCCACACGCCGAATGGCGCGACCTCTGACAGACAGCTGACAGACAGCGCTAAGCTCGCAGCACCCTGGGGTCTTGCCTCGGTTCACTGGCATGAACTCAGTCGAGCTTGGACATGAGGACGTGGACGTTACCCTGCGAATATCACATTTTCTGTGGCGTTGTCGTCGAATCGAAGTTTTCTTCGAGTTTTTTGAGGCTTTCGCGAGCCTACGCGAGGGCCCGAGGAGGACTGGGACACCCATGTGCGGCATTTTTCCCTGAAATTACACCCTGCTCATTCAGCACTGAAACGGCGCTAAGGAATGTCGGTGGGTGGGCTATGCGAACACAGCCGAAATGTCATAAGTAGGTGGACCATCCTGATCACTAGGTGACAACATGAGGATAAATTCGGGTATGGTCGATTGAACCTTGCATACGGGGCGAGGGTAGCCTCACCGTGAACATCCTGAGTCGACCGTCGTCAAGACAAAGTTCATGGAGAGCAAACGGTCTGGTCACCTGGTCACCGTTTGAAACTCGATTCGTACCTGCTAGGGCCGATCAAATTCCTTTAATGTATTTGAGGAACTTCGTTGCAAAATTAGACCTGAATAATGGCTCGTTATACTAGCGGCGCCAGTGGCCGATGCTGACGCGCTGACGATGTCGTGAGGGAGCATGATACGGCGCATTGCCAGGATGATTTAGGAGTAAACCCGATCCAATGGCAACAAAGCAAAAGAGCGTCCGCAACTCAGCGAGCGGTTGTAATTGATCCATTCTTGGGAAACATCGACCTGGACAGCGCTGGGGGACATTCACAGCGGACGTCCAATTCGGATCTGCTCCAAGTTGTCTTGCTCCGGTTTCGTGCTGTTTCTCGTCACCATTCTGTCAAAATTTCTTCCCATCGCGCGGGATTATTAGCGCTCTCTGGTTGGCCACAGCCTTTGCGAACCGATTTCTGCCGTGCCTCGGATTATCTGTGCGTGCGCCGTTTCAATCCATCGCAGCGCTTTTATTTCTTTTTCGCTGGGTTGCATTGCCTCGGGCGCTGCCAGTCACTCGGAACTTCTGAAGTTTGCTCTCGAGCGGTCTTTGTTCACCTCAGCGTCCACGATGAGCACCGACCCGTCCGATGCCAATGCACCAACGAGCCAACCACCACCAAGACCATCCAACAGTCCACCCTTTGCGGATACTGTCGTCAGACCCTTCACATCCCAAGGCAGCACCTTTAGCGGTTCGCTTCAACCGCTTTCATATCCCTATGGACCGCCACGCTCCTCAAACAGCCGTCCATCGACAGGACGTCATTCGCCTGTCGAGCCCTCCAACTCAATGTTCGGTCCGTACACATCCGCAAGTGCGCGGACGTCGTACACAAGAGTCGACGTCGATTCGTTACCTACACCGGTCTATCCCCCACTGCCACCCCTCCCCACTGCGTTTGCGATGCAGGATGTCCCTGCCGTCATCGATGCCACTACCCACCCTGCTACGACGACGTCAATAACGCCGATGCAGGGTACACCAACGAACGGCACACATACTCCCGTCATCGAACCCCCCATTCCACAAACCCCTCAAGTATCGCTCACATTCCTCCTCGTCTCCGGACAGCGCAAAACCCAATCCTTTGAGCCAGAAACAACAGTCGGACGGGTCAAGGAGCTCGTATGGAACGCATGGCCAGCGCGTGATGCAGGTCCGTCATCATTTCCGCCTCCACTGCGTGATGATCGGCCGTGTCGTACTGATTGCTCATTTTGATCGATTCGGCCCGCCTCGCTCCACTCCTTTTCCTGTCCTTCGGTTCTTACCGGGCTTAGATTGGCAGGACGAACGCCCGCCTGCGCCATCCTATCTCCGAATACTGTATCTGGGAAAGATATTGCAGGACGACGATACGCTGCTGCGTGCGTGTTTGGTCCCTTTCCTTCCTCATTGTCCTTCTTCCTTGCCGGCTTCTCCAGACTCCCCGTCGTCGATCGCGGGTGTCTCGGTTTCTAGAACGCCACGAGGCCGACGATGACGACAACGTCGATGTCGAGGATCCTTGGCGTGTTTTTTACTCGTATCATATGCTGATCGGCGTTGGACAGGTGTCGGATTCCCGACTTCGCTCCACTCCACATCCAACGTTTTACCGACCATTGTCCACCTCTCCATCCGTCCCTACGCACTCCCCTCAGATGACCCCGCGCTGAGCAAAAAGAAACGGTTGAGCGTCGCCATCTCCAGACGACTCTCGTCGGCGGGTGTCACTGTCGGCGTCGGCGGTGGGGGTAGGGATGCTGAGCACGAGACAGAAAGCGATGGGAGACGAGCAGGTTGTTGCTCGGGCTGTACGATTTGCTGACGGTAGGACCGGGCGTCCTGAGCACACAGGGACGACCGTCAGGGCGCTGGCAAATGTCCAGTTGGGTGGATCTCACAACTATGCGGACATGTCTGATACTTTTTTCTCTTGGTGTTCTTTCTATCGCGGTGCTCGTCGCGTTGATGGAAGTCGTTGTCGATCGTTGTTTTCTCTCTTTTTCTCCCTGATCTGGGATTGTACATTTCTTTTCGGATGGTACATACATACGCGCCTTGTATAATTGTCCATACTAGATGTCCACGTCCTCTGGGTTGGTGCGCTGGTCATCTCAACATTTTGGCAGTCTGCCCAAAGTCAGACCCCGTAATTTGAGATAAAAAAGTAGACGTCCTCGTCGTATGAGCACATATTGGTGACGAGGCGGGCGCGTGCTTTCACGCACTGGCCTTGTGTTTGAGCTGCCACTCCACTTCGCCTCGAATGCTCTTCAACATGTCCACAGTCGTATATTTAGGCTTCCACCCAAGCGCACGCGCTCGGTTCGATTTACACCGCGAGTTGGTGCCGAGGTACAGCAGCTACAAGAGTGAATACGGTCAGACACGTCGACGCCACAAGCACCGACCCAAAACGCGGACGCACATATTTATTCTCCGGGCGTGCATAATCCGTCTCGTCAAACGACGTCGGCGTCCGTGCGTCGGGGGTGCTCACGCCCAACTCGACGAGGACCTCACCGATCCGTTCAGAAATGGACCTGAGCTCGTGTTCGCCATTCTCGCCAAAGTACAGGCCGTTGCGGCCGTGGCCTGCACGGCCATCGAGAATCGCATCGTACAGCACGATGTACAAGTCGCCGACTTTACAGTAAACAGCGAGCGAGCGGTGCCAGTAGCGTCAACCAGTGGCATCACGAAAGAAAAGAAAGATGGGAGTCGACGCACTGTCGTCGATGTGCACGTTGGGCCACTTGTTAAGTCCCAGACCGACCATGCCCGCACGTTTCCGCGCAATGCTTACGCTGACGAGCGTGGGTATCTGGATCGAGCGTGGGTTTTGTATGCCCAGGGTGACGAGCGGGCCGGTGGCGAAATCGTAGATGGTAGAGGGAAGGACGATGTGTGTGCGTGCGTACCCTGCAGTGTGCGTCGGAAAGGTGTAAGTGTGGGGTGATTGGGGCGTGACGTTGCCATTAGAACGCAAGGAGGGACGAAACGCACCTTGCCTGTCAGCGGCGAGGACGAGGAGGTCGACGTTGCGATGAAGTTGGGTATCTGGGAGCGTCTCGAGCTGATCAGGGTCCGCGTCGTCCCAGATGGTGTCGTATGCATACATCCCCTTTGCGTTGTCGGTCAACACACCTAGTCAGTGGCCACCCACC
>JBBPMW010001307.1:0-10689 GCA_038090535.1 Tylopilus alboater | reverse complement strand
ATACCTGAGCCCTCTCGTAGTAGACCCCCATCTTGTTTTCTCCTGCTTCCCTCTCGAATACTACGCTCGTTCACGTTCTGTTCCCGTTCGAGCGCTCGTTAGTGTTTCCACCTCGCGGTGGTTTCCACCGAAGTTGTAACTCCTTCGAATGCTCGTGTGCAGCAACAGGCAAGAAACGACGAACGATCGCGACGCAAACCAGTCTGTCGTGATTGGAAGCCAGGGCACAATCACCGCCCGCGATGTGCAACACAATAGCATCACCCACATCCGTCCACAATCCCCGTCGCGCATGAGCCTATGAAGCAAACCCAGTTCCCTCACCGGCCTCACCCGTCCACGGGACAATCCGGAACGAGGACATCACAAATCTTGATAAGCGACTCAGTGGAATAGAAGGTGACGCGCTCAAGCACGGCCTGCACGAGAAAACCTACAATCCGATCTGCATGTAGCATCTCCGATGATACGTCAGCACAAGCTGTACGATTGTCTACACCTTCGACAGCTGCATCTGCAGGGATGCTAGCACATGCGCCTGTAAAAAAGTGGTTGACAACCAATCCATACACACCGCGACAATGGCACGTTCAGCCTCCGGAAAGGCATGTTGCGAACACATCTCGCACAACAGATCTGCATCAGCTCACTACACAAGAGATCGCCCGACATTCATAGCACACCGAAGCATGTCGCGCGAGCGAGTCACAGCAAGGATGGAAGGACGCTGCTCGGGAGCACTCGACGGCTTTGTACGACTAGCATCGGTGAAAACCGAAACAAATGGCGTTTCAAGGCCATGGCTCCCGCCAGTACGGAAATACACGTCGAAAGAGTAGGAAACCAACGGAGTGGCTGCAGGAAAGCGCCGGACTGACGGGGGCAGGGGGCGTGGAGGGGGGAAGGCGCAAGAACGTTTTCGTATTGGATGGACAGTACTGCCGGTGACAGGGCAACAACGCTGCGCGGCCAAAACAACCGATTTACATAAAGACACCGAGCGGACAAGAACTGAAGCCGAGAAAAGGCAAACAAGTACAAATAATCACCATGGTTACCAACATTAATTGGCCTGCAAAAATTTGGTGTTTTCGACGGCCCATCCACTGGAATGTACCAACCGTAGGTAAGCCATAACTATGTGCTCCTTAATATCTACTTACTGAGTCAGCGGGTAAGACTTACTCCTCCCATTCCAGTGGTGCATTTTCGCAGCATTTCACCCGCGCTTTTCGGATCAAGTGTCACTCGGAAGAAGTTCCTCCGCCTCTCCCTTCCGAGGTCGCGATACGATCTTGCATTCGAATTAGATCCAATAACCATGTTCGAACATATGACATGAAATCTGGGGTCAGCTTGTCCTACGCGGACCCGCGCTCGTACAACTGGACTACCCTGTTCGGATTCAAAAGCATTCGTTGTGAGTTTGGCAAGAATGGTTTTCCGTTGAAACCGAGTTAACCTTCTCTGAGCCTTTCTCCGATTTAAAGCCGCGTCTAAAATTTTCACCGTAAATGATAGAATTGTCGTCTAAAACCCGATGTTCTCGCTTCCCTATGAGGATCGGATCATCCGTTCGAGCAGACAAGTCCTTTTGTCCCGGGCCAGTCGTTCTAGGAAGTGCCCGGCAATGTATTTCTTGATTGCCGCAGGCATCCGAGCATTTCAGAAGATTAATCTACTTTGGTCGAAAGCGTCCGCCGTGAGTGGCTTTCGAAGAATGGAATGTCAGTTTAATTGAGTTTACTCTCTCTAAGCTTTCTCCAATCTAAAGCCGCCTCTAAGAAAACATAAATGAAGCGTCGTCTAAAATCCGACGTCCTTGATGTATTACGAGGATCGTCCGTGCGAGCAAGACGGGTCCTCCGCGGTGCCACTTTGTGAATGATAATAACCTCCTTTGGACAAAGGTCCGATGTGTTCGATCTGACGAATGGGCCTGGATCCTCCGGGTCACATCTTCAGCCTGCGCCCTTCAAGTTCCAATCAAACATTTTTTCTCCTGCCGGCATACTTTCATGTCAATTTTGAGATGAAGTCTTGGTTCTTGGGCGCTCAGGTACGTTCCTGTGAAGTGTTCTCGAGTCCACTGAAACGGGTTCGACATCATTACGCATACCTTCGGGCCGTTGTTCTACGCGAATGGCTACAGTTGGAGAAATGAGATGTTGGAGGCGACGGAACAACGTTTCTTTCCCCCGTTTGGTTCTACTTCGCCATCACGAGGCCAGGCCGTCTCGTCATTGATCGTTGCTCCTTCCTCCGCGGAGGGCTGTTCGTACGTACGCTGCCTACTACCGGTCAAGTATTTCGCTCACGTTACTGTACATTGAAAAAGCGTCTATCTTTCAAAAAAGATTCAAAGACAACAATATCCGCGCCACCTGCGGCGGGAATGGGGCCGTGTCGTTTGAGTCGCATTCAATCACCCATCTATTCAATAACTGTCGGCAGTGATTACAATTCATGATGTCATTTGTGAGATGCTGTCGTCGTAAGCTCCAACTTCGCGAACCATCTGACGTTGCCTGTTTGTTTCCTACCATCATGACATAATTGATGCATGCTCGGTCTCGAAGCACCACTTCATGAAAGGGAAAAATAATCCAAATGGGGGACCGTTTGCAGTATAAAAGGGGGGAACCAGCCTCACTGGTCTTCAGCAAAAAAACACTCTTCGAGTCCTCAGCTCTCCAAACGCACACTCCACTGCCAAACATGTTCTCCCGCTTCATCACCCTTCTTCCCATCGCTGCCCTCGTTGCAGTCGCTACCGCTGCGCCAAATGTGCTCGAGGCTCGCTCCAACTGCTCCACTGGTAGCGAGTATTGCTGTAACCAGGCCCTTTCTGTGAGATACATTCTCATCCTTCCCCGTGGGCGATTCACGAATTCGTTTGTTTGCAGGGAACCACCCCATTCAACGGCATCCTTGGTGGCCTCCTCACCGCCGTCGTTGGCCTCAATCTGAACGCTGGGCTTACCTGCACCCCCGTCACCGTAATCGGTGTAGGCAGCGGTGCAGCATGCAGCGTGCAGACTGCGTGCTGCAGTGACACCCAACAGGTGAGTTTACTCCATACGTTGGCAATCCGTACTGATTGCATAACGACTTTTTCTTTACTTTCCCTCGCTCGATGCAGGTCGGTCTGGTCAATGTTCAATGCACTCCCATTGCTGTCAACGTCTGAAGTTGATATTGGATACTACCCTCTTCACGCGTTCTCGTCCCCTTTGTTGTTGGATATTCTACGGATCGTTTGAGTGCTAGGTCCATCTGATGTGGCTTTGATACCTGTGTGGAAAATGATCATATACATAGTTGGATCTGCCTCTCTAAATCTTCTGAGCTATCAACGGAACTTGCACCTGGTTCGCAGACGCGTCCCATATCCACGCGGCCCAGAGCGCGAACACTGTACTCACGCAGCGCTAAGAGGTAAATTGAACCATTACTTGGTTCGAACTAGACCCGTGACCAACCCGTATATGGGGCAAGCCGCCGATAGACGGACTGGTACAATTGGCTGGGGGCCGGGGTGAGCAGATCCGCCAGACAACATGACCTGTATCCAATGAGATAATTCGCATTTCCCCAATTTTCCGGATGGAATTGCAAGGAAATGATCCCGATAAGTCGAGAATTCGGCCTTCCGTGTGTCCAGAATATCAAGATCAAAGTCGAGCAATGATATACGACCGTCTCGCAGAATCTTCAACGCTTTGCGAAGTCGGGCGTCACGAGTGTATCGAGTATCTGTCGTTTCGTCGTTGGAGTCCATGCCGTCGACGGAAGATAAAGAAAGCAGGTCGAATGAGTGCGTCAAGTCGGGCTTAGGGTTTATGCGACAAGAGAACCAGTTATCCGGCAGGTAGCTAGGGCTATCTTACTAAGACGAAAGGTCCCAAAAGAGACATGCATGTCGACCGCTACAGCTAGGTTGCAGGTAATCTGGTGACTCGGCCGTTCTGCGAGGCGCTGCTCGCCTTGCAGAACGGTCTGGTTACCAGAATGGCTTGAAGGGTGAATGACGAGCGGTATACACACAAGCTAGAGAGTTAGTGTAGACTGTGAAATGGTATGGGCGAAAGCCCCGAAGGGATTTCCGGCCCGAAGCGCTGTCTTGGCCGTCAGAGTGAGCTGCGAGGGCGGGATGGGCACCGAACAGGTCGCGAAATGAGGCTAAGACCGAATGGCGCAACGGACGATAGGACATCTCGCGAGATGTCTTGTCGGACGGCGGACCTGCAATGGGAGTGGTGGGTGGGTGCGAAAACAGCACGGTGCGGGAGCTAGGACGCTCCGAGTCCTCAGCTGAGCGCTGCAGCGCGGCGGCGAAAGGCAAGAGCCGCATCGCCTCGCTTACTCATGCACGGACTCTACTCTTCGAAGGTCACACGTGACCAGCCCAGACTGCCACTTATACGGTCGGGGAGAAAAAAATAAAAATAAAAAATTATGGGAGCAAAAATTAATTCGAACGTCAGTGCGCTTCATACCCGTGGCTCGACGCTGAAGCACTGGGGCACTTGATGTCCAGGCGGTCCGCTAGGTTAGGTTTCAAAGTCCGCTAGGACCTAATGACCGTACGGGTATAGTTTTACTGCCACCCTTGTCGGCCGTCTATTGACGGCTCGACGGCTTGCCTCTTGCCTCATTAGGACGGGCTGGTCACCAGACCAGCCTTCTGCCGCTTTCAGCCTCCAAGTCTCGTACTTGCTCGACTAGAGGTAACTTCACATTTCTGACATTGGGTAGGACTTACTCCTCCCATTCTAGTCGGGCATTCTCACAGCAGCATTTGCCCTGCACTCATTCAGATCAAGTGAGAAGAAGATCCCCCGCTTCCGCCTCCCCCTTTGATCGCGATACGATCTTACACTTGAATTAGATCCAACAACCATGTTCGAACATGTGGCATGAATCTGGGATCAGCTCGTCCTACGCGGACCCGCACTCGTACAATTGGAATACCCGGCTCGGATTCAAAGGCATTCGTTGTGAGTAGCTTTTGGCAGGAATGGTTTTCCGGTGAAGCTGAGTTAATTAACCTTCTCTGAGCATTTCTCCGATTTAAAGCCACTCTAAAATTTCAGCATAAATGATAGAATTGTCGTCTAAAACCCGATGTTCTCGACTCGTTATGAAGATCGGATCATCCATTCCAGCAGACAAGTCCTCTTGTCTCGAACCAGCCGTTCTAGGAAGTGCCCGGCAAAACGGTACCGGGTGTTTCCTGATCGCCGCAAGCATCCGAGCTTCAGAAGATTACTCTGTGGTCCAAAGCGTTCACCGTGAGTGGCTTTCGGTAAGAATGGAATATCAATTTAACCGAGTTTACTCTCTCCAACCTTTCCCCAATCTAAAGCCGCTTCTAAGAAATGAAGCGTCGTCTAAAATCCGACGTCCTTGATGTATTTCGAGGATCGTCCGTGCGAGCAGACGGGTCCTCCGCGGTGCCATTTTGTGAATGATACTAACCTCCTTTGGACGAAGGTCCGGTGTGTTCGATCTGACGGATGGGCCTGGATCCTCCGAGTCATCTCCTGCCTGCGCCCTTGTTTCAATCAACCGATTTTTGTTCTTCTGCCGGCATACTTTGATATCAATCAATTTTGAAATGAAGTCTTGGTTTTGGGCGCTCAGGTACATTTCTATGGAGTCCACTGAAATGGCTGTAGTTGGAGAAATGAAATGTTGGAGGCGACGGAACAACTTTTCTTTCCTTCGTGTTTGGTTCTATCTACATCACCATCACGAGGCCCAGGCCATCTCGTCATTGGTCGTTGTTCATCCTCCCGCAGAGGGCTGTTCGTACGTACGCTGCCTACTGCCAGTCAAGTTTTTCACTCACGTTACTGTGCATTGAAAAAGCATCCATCTTTTAAAAAGGATTCAAAGACAAGAATATTCGCGCCACCTGCTGGGGGAATGGGGTCATGTTTGAGTCGCATTCAAACACCCATTTATTTAATAACTGTCGGCGGTGATTACAATTCATGATGTCATTTGTGAGATGCTGTTGTCGCAAGCTCCAACTTCGCGAACCATCTGGCGTTGCCTTACCATCATGACATAATTGATGCATGCTCGGTCTCGATGCACCACTTCTTGAAAGGGAAAAATAAACCATATGGGGGACCGTTTGCAGTATAAAATGGGGGGAACTAGCCCCACTGGTCTTCAGCAAAAAACACTCTCCGAGTCCTTAGCTCTCCGAAAACACATTTCACTGCCAAACATGTTCTCCCGCTTCATCACCCTTCTTCCCATCGCTGCCCTCGTTGCAGTCGCCACTGCTGCACCAAGTGCGCTCGAGGCTCGTAACGGCGGCTCCAACTGCTCCACTGGTAACGAGTATTGCTGCAACCAGGCCCTTTCTGTGAGATACATTCTCATCCTTCCCCGTGGGCGATTCACGAATTCATTTGTTCGTAGGGTACTACTCCATTCAGCGGCATCCTTGGTGGCCTCATCACCGCCGTCGTTGGCCTCAATCTGAACGCTGGGCTTACCTGCGACCCCATCACCGTCATCGGTTTGGGCAGCGGTGGTGCATGCAGCGTGCAGACTGCGTGCTGCACTGACACTCAACAGGTGAGTTTACTTCATACGTTGGCAATCCGTGCTGATTACATAACGACTTTTTCTTTACTTTCCCTCGCCCGATGCAGGTCGGTCTGGTCAACATTCAATGCACTCCCATTGCTGTCAACGTCTGAAGTTGATATTGGATACTACCTCTTCACGTGTTTGCGTTCCTTTTGGATATTTTACGGACAGTTTGAGTGCTAGGTTCATCTGATGTGGGTTTAATTTGATACCTATGTGTTAAAATGATCATATACATGGTTGGATTTGCCTCTGTAAATCTTCTGAGTTATCAACCAGACTTGCGCCCGGTTAACAGACGCGTCGTTTATCCACACGGCCCAGAGTGCAAATACTGTTATTCATGAAGCGCTACGAGGTAAATTGAACCACTACATACTTGGTTTCGAAGTTCGAACGCTATACATACTCTTTAGGTTTCTGTATTTAGATATCGACACGCCTACTCACCTGACGTGCCCTAATTCTGCTGCTTTCATCCAGTCTCGTACTTCGTTGACAGTACTAGAGGTAGTTAAACTATAGCTATACACTCCTTGCTATTTAGACATTGGGTAGGACTTACGCCTCCCATTCTAGTCGTGCATTCTCGCAGCATCTGACCCGCACTCACTCAGATCAAGTGTGAAGAAGATCCACCGCCTCCGCCTTCGATCGCAGTACGATCTTACATTCGAATTAGATCCAATAACCATGTCATGAGACATGAATTTCGGGTTCAACTCGTCCTACGCCGACTCGCACCCGTACATCTGGATTACCCTGTTCGGATTCCGAAAAGCATTCGTTGTGAGTAGCTTTTGGCAAGAATGATTTAGCGGTGAAACCGAGTTAACCTTCTCTGAACCTTTCTCCGATTTAAAGCCGCGTCTAAAAAAACCATAAATGATAGAACTGTCGTTTAAAACCCGATATGCTTCTCGATCCCGTATAAGGATCGGATCATCCGTGCGAGCGGACGAGTCCTCTGTCTCGGACCAGACGTTCTAGGAAGTGCCTAGCAAAGTGCTGGGTTTTTTTTGGTCGCCGGAAGCATCCGAGCTTCAGACGCGGCGCTAAAAACGGATGGTCTGAGACTACGAGTCCCTCGCCGTGCCACTTGGTGCATGTATCACACTAGCCTGCTTTTGACAAAAAAGGTCGAGGTGCATTCCATCGACGAAAGGACCTGCCAGTGGATCCTCATTTCCACCCTGCGCCCCCTGTTTCAATGCAAGCTTCTTTTGCCCTACCGGCATAGTTTGATATGAACTCTGAAATGTTGTCTTGGGAGTTTTGGGCGCTCAGGTACGTACACAGTGTCATGAGGTGTCCACCCAAACGAGTTCGACACCACTACAAGTTTCCTTCGAGGTGTTGTTAATGGCACTAGTCGGGGAAATGTGCGCGGTGACAGGACGACGTTTTCGATCCTCGTGTTTGGTTCTACTTTGCCATCCTGGCTGCCTTGTCATTGATGGTTGCTCCTTTCTCGCGCCGAGGCCTGCTCGTACGTACGCCGCGCGCTGCCGATGAGGTTTTTTTGCTCACGTTACTGTTCATTGAAAAGCGGTTCGTTTTTTCGTCGAAGACAAGAATGTCTTGTCACCTGCGGCGAGAATGGGGCCGTGTCGTTCGAATCGCACTCTATCACCCATTTATTCAATAACTATATGGCGGTGATTACAATTTGTGGCGCCATTTGTGAGATGGGCTGGAGCTGGAGTCGTAAGCTCCAACTTCGCGAACCATCTGGCGTTGCCCATTTGTTTCCTACCATCATGACGTAATTGATGCATGCTCGCTCTCGAAGTACTACCACTTCTCGACAGGGAAAAACAAACCATATGGGGGACCGTTTGCAGTATAAAAAGGGGGCGACCAGCTCCACTGGTCTTCAGCAAACGAACCACTCTTTCAATTCTTGGCTCTCCAAAAACCTACCCTACTGCCAGACATGTTCTCCCGCTTCTTCGCCCTCCTTCCCATCGCTGCTCTCGTTGCAGTCGCCACCGCTGCGCCAAATGCGCTCGAGGCTCGTAACGGCGGCGGCGGCTCCAACTGCTCCACCGGATCCGAGTATTGCTGCAACCAGGCACTTTCTGTGAGATCTTCTCTCTCCTTCCGCATGGGCAATTCACGAATCCATTTGTTCGCAGGGTACCACTCCATTCAGCGGCATCCTTGGTGGCCTCATCACCGCCGTCGTTGGTGCCAATCTCAATGTTGGGCTTACCTGCACTCCCATCACCGTCATCGGTGTGGGCAGCGGTGCCGCATGCAGCGTGCAGACCGCGTGCTGCACTGGCACTGATCAGGTGAGTTTACTTCATACGTTGGCAATCCGTACTGATTGCATAACGACTTTCTCTTTACTTTCCCCCGCTCGATGCAGGTCGGTCTGGTGAACCTTCAATGCACTCCCATTGCTGTCAACGTCTGAAGTTGATATCGGACACCACCCTCTTCACGTCCTTGTATTCCTCTTCTTCCTGCTAGATATTTGGATATTTTACGAATCGCTTGGGTGCTACGCCGATCCAAGGCGCTTTTGATACCTATATGTATTCCGGAGATTGATCGTATACATCGTTGGATTGCGTAATAAAGGTTTCGAGCCACCAACCGTCCGTTTGCTGACCAGCTCCGTCCTCTCAACCAGAAGACGGGATGCTGAGAGGGTACAAAATTTCTACCGGACTGAACCTCGTCGCTATCCTCACCCTCAGTGACCCTTGCCTCGTGCTTCAGCTGTCACTCGTAGAATGTTGATATGCTCCGCTCGTTTTTGGCGTTCGTCATTTTCCGTCCTTCCGAGCCGACGAAGATAACGCGGCATTCATGAGGAAGATGAAATAAATTGCCATGTATCCATTTGTAAATCGAACTGCCACCGCACTTACTTAACCTGCAAGTGTGATGAAGACCCCCCGCTTCCTTCGATCGCGGTACGATCTTACATTTGAACGGCTTGATACGGTTGCGAGGCTGTGAGGCTAGTCGTCAGTAACTACAGATCAGGACAACTCCGGAAACTCGCCGTAGCACGTCATCTTCAAATTCACACCTCGGTACTACGCATCTCGAGATATCTACCGTGGCGAGCGCCGTTGCGACACTGGCATATAAGATGATTGGCGCGGGCGGGTACGCACCTGGACATGCCCGCCTTCCCCACCTAAAACAAGCCTCACGCGGGTCGGGCTGCTGATCCTCACCGAGGAACCTCTCCGATTGAGTACATCTGGATCGGGATACGTTGCTGGCTCAGATAGGATAAACCTACAGGGGGCGTTCCATGTGTGTGGGATGTCAAGTCGACGTTACCGTGGACATGCCACGATCCTTTGGGGATTAAATACCCTTCGTAAATGGTATCCCCTGGAGACCTGGAATACTAGTGGCGTAACGTAATGACAACCTAGTCAGAAGCATACATGCACAAAGATACCACTACGCACCCATAGGAGCCAGCACAATCCACCTAAGAAGTGCAGTACAAATTGCGTTCATATACGGAAGCGTATCATGATCCTCCGTAGTGTCACTGCCGAAAACAGCATTAACTTCTGCCCGCGCATTTCTGAGAATTTCAGGATACACTGCCATGGCAAGGAGAAATGCGGACAACATGGTTGTTTTCTGGGGTCGATACGCTTGCTTAAGGCACGGAGCGACTTGCTTGTAGACGAAAACTGCAACCTTATACGTCAGATCCAGGGTAGAACCACAATCAACGTGAGTAGACAGTCTTGAAACCACACCCAGGCACATCCTACTAGTAAAAGAAGTCCACTTCAGAATCTCTTCGTCCTCAGCTGTAATACCCCCCTGCAGCACCCGTGACATCAACGACGGTGCAGCATCGCCCTTTGCCCGAGTCGACATCAGCGTACGCGTATAATGAACACGTAAAGGAAACAAATCAGACGGCGCCAGCACAAGTTCGTACGGCGTTTTTCACTGCCTCGCTCGCCATCCTTCGCCACCGCTGTGCATCTTTATGGAACCCACCTCCAGGGAACCATTCGGACAAGTATAGCACTAACAGAACCATTCAAGCGGCTGAAACGGAGCGAAGGAATTTGAGAAACGTAC
>JBBPMW010001306.1:0-10691 GCA_038090535.1 Tylopilus alboater | reverse complement strand
GGTACAAACATGGAAGTGAAGTGGTAGAAGAAAGTGGGTGCAATGTCAAGTCCACTGTCAGCGGTATGGAGGGAACCGAGGACGGTCGAACAAAGCGCGTCAAAGGACGCGTCAAATAGATCTGCGAATGTAGTGAGGGGTCCCGTGGGACGTAAAAATGAGAGTAGCACAATTAGCATCAACGCACCGTCACCAATCCTCCCAACTCTTTCCACTGCACGAGCTATGATTCCAGCAGCTTCAATCTCCTCGACCCGCAGCCGCTTCGTGACGAGTTCAGTCAATAAACGGGAAAATTGAGATGCGAGGAGAATTTTTGCGTCATCATTCGTATGTATCGTAATATTGTCTGAGTGCACCACTCGTCGAACGATAAAAACTAGGCATTCGGTGAGTGCCTTGAGCCATGACGAAGCTGCTGCTCGTCTGTCGAGGAGCCCTGCATCGAGCGCAGCCCAGAAGGAGGTAAGCAGTTGCGAAATAGGGTGGATACTGGGTCCCCTTTCATTGCCCTCTTTGTCATCATGATCAACTGATGAGGCGGATGGGAGAGTGGTAGGAAGAATCTACGTGTGCCCACGTTCTGGCAGAGCTCAGGATATGCAAAGTGAGTGAACCATACCGATTTAGGAATCCCAGCCAACACGACCAATACCAATGGATAACCTTCTACAGGAGACCCAGAACATCCTAATTCAAGGAATTGCAAGAATTCCATGTAGGCTTCAGATGCGGGTTGTCCATTTTTGGGCGACTCGGTAGGAACATCTGCGACATCATCCTCACCGTCCCTTTCGGATTCAGAGTCGGATTCGGATTCTGCGTCCGAGTCCGAGTCAGAGTCGTTACCCTTCGTACCTTCAAGATTGGCATCAAGATCGTTGTAACCTTTTGATGCACTTTCCATCTCGATCGTCCATGCCTGGCTATAGTCTATTACGCCGTTAATTGGTACCACACAATAACTCATATGGCACATGAATATAACTCGCACCTCTGAGGAAGATCATCAAGGGACCACCTAATGTCATCCGCACGCCAATATCAGTTTCGACCCAGGCTGAACGCAGTACAACCGTGCTTAAGACCCGAATAATTGGGGTTGGTAATTTTCCTAATGCCAGAAAACGTCAGTCATGCGCGATGAGGGCTGTATATATGCGCAGCTAGCTTGAAGACTACACATGTAACCAACAGTAGCATATCGCATTCAAGCACACCCGAACACGAAAGGGAAATGCAAACGTGGCCTTTCTGCGAAAATGCATACGAAACGAAACGAACCTTTAAATGCTCTAATCAAAGACCCCACAAGCGCCCACGCAGCTTGCCTGACTTGAGGTTGACCTTGACCAAATGAGGCGACGGAAAATGGACAAAGTTGCTGGTTGTTTGGACTTGAGCGCGGAGAAACGACAGCGGGATGAAGAGTAGACCAAACTGCGAGAGACGATAGGAGTGTTGTCAAGATGGAGAGGTCCATCGCAGAGGCGGAGTCGATTTCAGGCCAATTCTCTGAATAAGCTACATCAATAACCCAACCAGCGCACATGGAAAACAAATGGGGGGACGACAAAAAGACATCTCACCGACTACCGAACAGTGAAAGGACCAACGTACCTAGGATCCACCTGACAACGCCCAGGGCACCTACCCTTAGCCTTCCAGCTCGGTCCGAGTCATTCTCTTCGGCAACACTGTCGCTCGCTACGCGATCAGATAGCAAAGACGGAGTAGGCGACGGAGAGTCAGAGGTGGGAGGTATGTATCGACCACTTTTCTTCTGTTGTGATTGTGGCGTTGTGCTCCCTTTCTTCCCCTGGGCGACACCTTTACCTTGGGGTGCGGATTTGCCTTGCATTGCACTCTTAGCCTGTGGAGAACCTTTGTGACCTTGTTGGGGCGAAACTATGGGGGGAACAACAGGAGCCGGATTCAAAGCGGTGTGGAGGCCCTGTGGATCGAGGGTGGTGTGGTAAACAAATTTCAGAAGGGAGATGAGAAGCTGAGGGTTAAGAGTGATCTTTGGCTGGGATCGCGTGCGTTGGGTCGGAGGACTAGCGTGATGTTCGTCTTGGTTATATGCGGCTGGGCCGGGAGTGGTGGTGATAAAATCCGCCCAAGACCTCATGCCAACGGTAGTGACGCCTCGATCAACGTCGTGCGCAAGCATTGCCCATGTCCCTAAGAAGGTCTCAAGCTCACCCTGAGACGCGATCTCGCTGGTCCACGCAAGGAGGGCTTCACGCGTTGGATTGAGGCGAAGAAGGGAGAGATGGAGAGAAGCAGCAAGATGACGAAGACGTCGGGCCGGGTGGGTAAAGAGAACCGGGGCACGATGGAGCTGGAGAGGGCGTCAGTCTCCCCAAACCAGCCGTGATGTGGAGACGCACCCAGACAGGCAACATCTTGACGACCATATCTGCCTTTCCGCCCTCTTCCTCATACTGATCATGGTCCCAGTCGCGCGCTGCCTGTTCTTTGATTGCGTCTTCGACCCACTTTGTAAGTTCCTCTATCGCTTTCCCTCGTGTAACGGCATCTTTCTTCCCCAATGCCCTGAGGACGACGACGAGCTCTGGCGGTAACAGATGAGCGAGACCAGTGGTATCGAGTGGATCAGGAACTGGTGGGGCGGGTTTGGTTGGTGGGATGTAGACTTTCTTGCGCTGTTCTCTCGCTTCCCTCTTGGACAGCTTGGAGTTCTTTCCTCCCTTGGGCTTTGACTGCTTAGGGACAGGTGAAGGCGGAGATACGCCTTGGACGGCCTGGGCAGCCTTACGTGCGTTCTTTTTGCGCGTGCCCGACGTTGCGGACGATTTCTGGCCTTTGACCATCGTGGCGGCGACGGAGCGTTATCGACGTATGATCTGGTTGGAATGGAACGTAGAATTATTACAGTGACCTCCTTCAAGCAAGTCAGCTCAGCTGGCTGCCAGCTACTCGAGTCACTCGTTGCTGTACCCTACGCGGTCCATGATTCGGACCACCGAAACGCCTTCGAGCAGTCTCAGGCTCAGTTTTTTTGATCACCGTCCGTAGAATACTCAAAAGCTCTGAATCAGCTTCCCTCCATATATCTAGCACAGGTGTGCAGTCAGTACTTCAGTGTTCACATGCAGTTCTTCGAGGTCTATCGTACGTATGATTTTCCGGTGGCTCTGGATGATCTCAACACTTTTTTTCACCATCGTGAATTCGTGATGAATGCCGCAAGATTGATTCGACCAAGATTGGACTAATCAAGCGATCGTCGACAGCTGCCCAAGCTCCTTCGGCATAGTACCAAATGGCCATCTCAATGTGCCCATCGTCCTCAGACAATAGGCTTAGTGTCATAGATCAAGGAGACTGCCTCGCATTAGACTCGCTCGAGATAAGGTACTAGTTCTCTTAGAAGGTATGGTCTTGTTAGTTATTACTTTCTGGAATCTGGATCCAGCATACCCACATGGGACCGTCCAGGGTACGGTCTGATAATGGTATCATGAGACAGCGCGGAGTCAGCTTTTAGGCGGTTGCTTGATGAGTTACCATAGCCTCTCAAAAAAAGAAGCAGCAAGGCCTTGTCGTGGGATCCGGCCGTGCTCTTATTCCTTTGGATCAGTGCAATTGCTGACCAATGCTAGAATGCTAATTATCCTGCGAACGTTCATTTACTTATTGCCACCTCTTCGGCATCTCGGTCATTTGCGTCCAGGTTTTCAGTCACATTTCTGACTTACCGCGTTCATACATGCCACCAAAGTGAAAACGCATCATGATTCATCGTTGGACAGCAATTGCATTTCAGAAGGACAGTCGGGTGGCCGGATAAGATCAGCTTCCTTTGGTGGAGATGATCACGCAATGCTCAGCCTCCATCAAACGCTGGATTTAGTTCACTACATTGATCAACTCCCATTGCCACGAGAGGGCGATGCTGTCCACGATATAATTTGGCTCTTACGTGCAACACCCTCGTTTCACCTGGTCTGACTCGGCTCTCGACATCAAAATCTTGCACCCTCATGAACGAGACGATACTCATTTATACTGGGGTGCAGCTGTCACAGCGGACAGGGCTTGCATCTACAACGATCTTACTCTATGACCATGCAATTAACTTAGCCGACGAGGTGAGTCGGGCTGTTGTCTCCTCCTACCCATTATACATGAACACACAGGTGGAGAATTTTTGGAGTGGCCCATGGACATTCTCCAGAGGAATGTATTTCTGCGTAGGTGTGGCCGTTACGTAGGACATGCTGTGGACTGACAAATATTACCAGATACGATACTTGGGTTTCTTGCAGGCAGTGTATGCGAATTCCGCGCTGGTTGTGCTGCTTTGCTGACAACAAACTGTTTCTTCAGGATTTCGATCCTGGGTGAGACGATAACTGGTCAACAATGAGGGTTTACTGACCACGACGAGATAGCCAACAGTAATGTTCTGGTTAGTAGCCTCCCCTAGCATCGATGCTAGTCTCATGCTGACTATATGTTCTTCATTTAGTCGTAATTATCAGCATGTCTAGAGTGTCTCCATCCGCTGATTACACCCTCAGCGCCATTCAGATTACTCTCTTTTACTATGGCATTGCAATGGTCTCCATAGCTCTTTGTCAAAGTGCGTTGCCTCCTTTTTTCACGGCAGTTGGCTCTCATTTTCAACCTGAATTAATCAGTCACTATCACGATACGCGTGTGGCACATGTTCGCTCATAGCCCAATTGTCAGGACCATTGCCATCAAGGCTTACATAACGAGTACACTGGCTTCCGCGGTACTTGCAGGCGTGTTGTGGCCGGATGTACGACACGGGATACAATCTTTCCGCACACCCATGGTTGCATGGTTATTTGTCCCACCACTTTTGTTCCACAGCTTGTTATTTGCGCTTAAAGTCTATCGTTTCGTGACGAGTCCTAAATACTTGCAAACGGACACTTTTCTTTGGCGGTTCTTGAGGGAGTGAGCGAACTGGACCACATTTTCTGTTCCAGAACTCTGACTTTGTACAGGGGAATGGTCATGTACGGATGCGCATTAGGTAAGACATTGTCTCTCTGACACGATTCGTCAAGTAATCGGTGTTAGCATCGCTCCTGTTCATCGTGATTGGGTTGACGAAGACTGATGTTTCTCAAATTCCGGTAAGTGATAGTCACTTGCTTAAGCTATGCATGATTTGAGTAACCACTCTTAACCGAAAAGCTATATGAAACCGCGCTTAATGGGGGGTACGTTCGATGCTTCACATAGCGCAGCACTGGCTCAATATGTTTCAATTTAGCATTATCTTTGTCGCGTTGACGATCGTTTCGGTGTGCCGCGCAATGCTCAGTATCAAGTCGTTGGCTGCAACCTTGCACGTTGACCCTGGGTGGCTACTCAACCATGCAGAGTTGAGCCGTGTTCACTGGCACCAGGGTGCGACGGAGGGTGAGATCGTGGTGGAGGCCTTTGACCTTCCCATCGTGTCCAGGGATGCCGAATCTGCGCTCAGGCTATCACTGTCAGTAGACACGAAGGGCGCGAGCGGTTCCTCGGGCACAAATACTCGGCTTGCATCATAAAGTCGACTTATATTTAAGTATGATAGCTTGTAGCTTGTATCGCCTTTGCTTAATGATGGATATCAGACTTGTACCTACACTCACTCTATGTCAGCACCAGTCACCGATTCCATGAAGGAGAGTTTGTCCGCTTACCCTGCCAGGTCGGAAAAATGACATCGCATTAATGGGGTAGTGGTAACCTGGGTCGTTGCCATCGACCCGCCGGGGGTTCGATTCCCCCTTAATGCATTTTTCCTACTATATCGGGGTTGTCTTTACGTAAACACATGTCAGCCGTGGTCGGTCGCACAATGTGTCTGGTCTCTGCTACCGTACGTAGACGTGAGCAGAATGTCTGCGGTGGCCGGGAGGTCGATTTGCAGGGTCGTGCGGTGCGCGACATGTTCTACCACCACGACCAACAGGCTCATCGTTCTCCGTCTTCGTGAGTTTTTCTGCACTATCTCTGGTCCTCTAACGGACCCGAATTTATTGAATCAAGCTGGTCACAGTCATATCTTAGCACGACGATACCTCAGCACTGCCGCGTCCTCGTCCTCTTCAGTACCTCTTCCAAACACCGACGCCCAATGCGAGAATATGAATGCAGACCATGTTGCCTCGAACGAGGTTTTGTCATCGTTCAGATTTTTGAAAGGCCGAGTCAACCACGATACGCTCAAAGCACTCACGGTTTATCCTCTCCAACTTGAGACAACGACACCAGTCCAGGAACGTGTTACGGCCCTCTTGCCCGACCTCGCTCGCGCTTGGGATCCAGACGGAATTGTCCCTCCGGACGTCCCCAGCCCCTTCCCGCGCGATTGGAAGCCACCTGTGGTCGACTGGAATGCCCCTCGCGACATCCTCGTTCGAGCCAAGACAGGCACTGGAAAAACTTTTGCGTACATCATCCCAGCCATCGAGTCACGACTCAATTACGTCGAGCATCATGCAAAACTTGCTGTCATCAATGCCGGACTCGAAAGATCTCGTTCCATTGCAGGGAGCGCCAGACTCGCATACCGATGTCGTTCTGCGGGCCCGCTTATTCTCGCACCTACAAGGGAGTTGGCCATACAGATTGCAAGCGATGCACAGAAGCTCACGACACACCAAAGAGACTTTGAAGTGCAGTTGCTGGTCGGCGGCGCTGGCAAGGGCCGGCAAATAAAAGACTGGATGGAGTCATCTCGGGATCTTGTGGTTGCGACTCCTGGACGGCTGAGGGATCTCCTGACCAATGAAGCAGAGTTTCGACAGGGATTTAAAGGCTGCCCTATGGCAAGTTTCAAACTTATGACTACGCGTGCTTCACCGCTCAAAAGCGTCTAGTTGATTCTAGACGAGGCAGACACGCTACTCTCTATGGGATTCCGCGACGATATCGATGCAATTGTTTCCTTCCTCCCTCGATCTCCTGTTCGCCAAACTTTTCTGTTTAGCGCGACTATGCCGCGCGCTGTCCGGCAACTTGCGTCATGGATTCTGTCCCCAAACCACACATTCATCGACGCCGCACCACCAGAGCCAAGTTTGACACCACGTCGAAACGAGGGACGTACAGCTGATACGAAGCTCGCGGTGACCTGCGACGATGAACTTACGACGCACGATCATATCGAACAGTTCCATACGCTGTGCCCAACGGCTTCCGACCAACTTCCGACCCTACTGAAATTGCTGGCGCACGATCAGCTCACGCACGGTTCAAGCTCAAAAGTGATCGTGTTCTGTCCCACCGTCGAAACGACGCAGCTATTCTCGATACTGTTGCGTTCACTAGTGGAAGAAGTATCACTTGACGACACCACCGAGATTGTGACGATGCATTCGAAAATGAAGCAGTCGGACCGAGATCGCACCCAGCTGTTGTTTCGCAAGGCCGGAAAGACCCGAAATGGAAGATCAACGGTACTGGTCAGCTCCGACGTCAGCGCAAGAGGGGTGGACTATCCAGGGGTGACGAGGGTCATTCAGATCGGTATTCCAAGCAAGGAGACGATGTATATCCATCGGATAGGGAGGATGGCCCGAGGCGTCGATTCCTTCGTGCCTGGAAAAGGGAAGGAGGTTGATAGACTCGTCGTACGCGCCGACTTGTTGTTATTGCCTTGGGAAGCAGGGTACCTGAACTGGCAGCTGACCAGCCTCCCCATAAAGCCACTCCCGATCTCCGTTCTCGATAGCCAACTCGCCTCTCTTTCCCCGCAGCCGTCCACCCTGACCACCGAGATCTTGAAGTCTGCTCTGGCGGAGATACAGCGCCGCATCGATCCCGCTGACGTTCGGAGGACAGCTGCCTCCCTGCTAGGATATTATCTACCCCTCGCGCCCCCGCTGCGATTGCAACCGAATGCTGTTCTAGCGGGCGTGTCTTCCTGGGCCTCTGAATGTTTCGATGTCTCGATACCGGCTATCACGAGGTTTCCGAGAAAGTTTGCGGAGGCGTACGAGCAGAGTATCCAGTCGGGGAAGACGAAAGGTCTGTTCGTTGACGGTCTCAAGGTCGCTGGCGCTTCCTCGTTGGGAAAGGCCAAGTCCAAGAATCGTTCCGTTTGGGAGGGTGCGAGTGCGCGGAGGAAGAAGGCGAAGCGGTGGCATTGAGATGTTGCCTGTTGCCTGTTACGAGCTTCGAGACCATGTTCGGTTTCGATAATCACGTTGCGTCACCAGTCACTGTTCACCATTCAGATGTAATTTATTGTCTACTCGAACCCACCACTCACGTCTCTCGGGAGGTCATTAGTATTGACGTCGTTTGCCCTCTAAGACCCCTAGTTCGTCCCAGGACAGTTACAGCCCAGCTACATGTTTCTCCACTGATTATCCTGCGAAACACGTCGTGACACAACATCGTCGCTAATGCGTTCGTGGTCGCTCGAAAGCGGCGTTGTAGTCAGTTCGGTTCCATCCGTTGTGGTAACAAGAGACCAAAATCGGAGTGCAGACAACACGAGTCGGAATGTTCTGCTGCAACGAGATGAAGAAGAAAACTTGGACAGTGACCTTGAAGACGATGGCCTCTCTAGTCAACTTGAATCTAGTCAACCTCTATCCACTCCCTCTCATACCTGGGCTGCTTTCACCCGATGAGCCTTCTGTTGCTACTGACGAGTGCGCACAGTTGATGGAAACATTTCTCCCCGAGAATTGACTGCCAAGGTCGAATTCATCCTGACCTGAATATCTGCTGTTGGGCTGACATTCGAGTCGCCCAAATTTTCCCTTGCACTTGGCTGGAGGGATTCTGGCAGCATATCTGATTATCAAGTTTATGGACCATGCACTGGGTTGATGAATAGTGAAGAGCTTCCTGTTATTCTTTACCACCATGGTGGGGCTTCCCTGGGCCTGTGCCTGTTGTTTGAAATGACTGCACCGAATTGGTTCTTGGGCAATCGTGCACGCCTTCCATCATCTGTACTTACCTGTCGACCTATAATTCACGTCTCTGAGGAGTTCAATGACGTCGTTTTCCTCGCAAGACCTTTTTATCCCGAGAAATATGTCGCGACACAACAGCGTCGGTTTGAAGGCAGATATTAATCTATGGGACTCGCGTTTTAATTCAACGTTCGACTAGATCTGATGGCGCCCTATGTACAGCTGGGCTTTTGCCCTCGTCGACTAAGCCATTTCAGGCGAAGCCCGCGTGGGTGTGACTCCATTGCTAATGGGACGTTCCCTCGTCCGCGCCCTTAACGCTTCCTCGCCGACCATGACATCTTCCGGATGTGGCGGCTTGAAAGACCTCAACTGCTCTTCCAACTGTTCCTGGAGCACCGACGCGCCACACGCAGCAGCTACGAAGCCAAGGAACGGCGGCGACGGATTCAACGGCCGAGAACAAAATTCAGGGTGCGGTTGAAGCCCCACGAAAAACAGGTGGTCCCTGAGTTCGAGAATCTGCATTCGCTCACCAAGCTCGTCTTTTCCCACAAAGGTGAGTCCCGACGCTTCGAGACGTGCGACTTCTGCAGGGTTCACTTCATAACGGTGACGGTGTCGTTCCCACGCCTTGTCCGCGTTGCCGTAGAGTTTGCGTGTCTTGGACCACGTCGACGTCGAAGGGTGGATGCCATTGGTGACTGAGTGACCTTCGCTGGTACCGTTTACCACGGGAGTAGACGGAGGTTCAGAGGGAGGCGTCTCTGGATCGGCAACGTTAGCGCAGGGCTGGAAAACCGTCGGGCGTAAACCGAGACGCATCGTTCCTCCCATGTGCGTGCGCGATATTTCAGGCATGAAGACGATGAAGGGATGAGCAGTATCGGGTTCAAACTCGGCCGACGCCGCGTCTGAATCCTCGAGTCAACAGAAGCCATGAAGTTAGGGCACTCATCGAGAGGGGTCGGAGCTCACCGTGCACGCCAAGCACGTCTCTCGCCCACTCCAATACGGCCATTTGGAATCCAAGACAGATGCCCAAGAATGGTACGTTCTGTTCGCGCGCCCATTTAATTGCGAGAATCATACCCTCTGTTCCACGCTGTCCAAAACCTCCAGGAACGAGAATACCCCTTGACCAACCACTTCAGCGTAGTCTCTCAGAAAAGCAAGAGGACATACCCGGCGCCGACGACGCTCCGCCATGCGTCATGGTATTTAGCAGGATCGGACACCTGTGTATGGGGCTCGAGGTCCGAAGACTCCACCCACTACGTTTCCCTCAATTAGCACATAATCATATAATCCGAAAGGCTTGACGAGCCTGAATGACAAGCTCATGCTTGACTCGGAACGCAGAGTGCTCAAGAGCTTTTATGACAGACATGTATGAGTCCTTGAGGTCAGTATATTTTCCGACCAAGACGATCTTGACCTGGTCAAAGAGGCGTTCATGGCTGGTGTGACGATGAGTGGAGGGAATAATGGGCGAGATCACGACATACTTTTTGATCATACTTCTCCATTTGACGCTGAGAGATAAGCCTTTAGATATCATCTCCTCCGTAATCTTGAGAGCCGGGAGGTTCAGCCGCTTGCGAAGATACTCGACGATTCCTTGGGACTGGAGCAGCAGTGGGACGTGATAGACGGAAGTCACGTCATGCACACCGACTACTTGCTCGGACGCAACATGACAAAACATGGAGATCTTCTCCTTGGTCGCTTTTTCCAATGGCTTGGGTCCCAACAATCGAC
>JBBPMW010001305.1:0-10702 GCA_038090535.1 Tylopilus alboater | reverse complement strand
ACGACCCATAGACAATCTCTAATGTTTCCTGATTCTAACTGGATGAGTCAGTGTGAACACATGGATAGGCACATGGATGAAGGCAGTCATGCGGCGAGGCTCAGCAAGTGACATGTGTGTCACCTCAACGGGGTTTGGTAGCGTTCATCGCCCTTTTCGAAGAGCTACTTGTGGCCAACGCCTCTCCTAACGACCCCACTTAAGTCGAACTCCGGACGAGAACAGCTTGAATAAGGAATTGGTATACAAATGTGACTCGCAATGGATCGGCACGGGCAAATGCCTGAATTCCAGTCCAACCCCCTACACCATCTTCCCCACGTCCGACATCATGTCCGAGCTCTCCACTGCCGAACCACCACCCGCCAGTCCTGGGCCACAGTCCCGGCCCACAGACTTCTAATGCGGTATCCACTCTGGAACCTCGGACGGTCTCTCAGCTTCTCCCCTCTCTTCTGGAACACATATCCCATATTTAATCTATACTTTGTCGTCGGCTTCATCGCCTGGCTCACCCGTCTGCCAGCCCTCAGTCACATCACGTACTAATCTTGCCACCTACTGTGCCTTTATGACAGGCACGACAGGGTTTTTCATGTTCCTTGGCCAACTATCTGCATGGACACCAGGAACGCACTTTGTCCGGACATGACATCTCGCATCCCCTGTGCTTGTTCAATCTTTGGCATGTATGACCTGGCACTTATTGGGACCTCTAGCATGTACGTAGTACACTGCCATTTCACTCATCTCGCCAAATAGAAAAACCTTCAGGAGCTATGCTTTTCTCCATCGGGATCTCACTGCTACTGCCCTTTTCTCGGGCTATTTTTGCGGTCGATTTGGCTTATCTCTGGGTCACGGAAGATGCAGGCCCGGGAGGGGCTGAGCTTGGCAGGGATGCATACGGTACTATCTTTACCAAGTTGTTCAAAGGTGGGGCCGTAGGAACGATGCACGTTGCAGAAACGTTGTAACACTGACTCCTCCTGCACATGGCGATTTTTCCATCCACGTTTCTAGAACGGCGACGAGAACAGGAACGAGTTCCGGAGGACCAGGGTTCATCCAAATCGTATCAGATGAGCCTGCAGGTCGGACGTTCATGTGGATAAAATCAAGATCTATCTATATTCTGCCAAGCTTGAGATAGTGCTGCCATATCCCGAATCCTCCCGCTAGTACATCCATGTAACTCTTTCGGATCCAAGTTACACCGTCCAAGTGTGAACAAGTTAAGAGCCACGCGCTTTTGCATCAACACCGTCACGTTTCGTGTACAGTCCTCTCCTCGCATTACTCTCCTTGCCATGACCAAAGTAGATCAAATGGAAGATAGCCTGTTCCCCATACACACGAGATCTCCACAAAGAAGACGAGAGCGACGGCGATCTCATTCACTTGGTGATAGGGATCAAAAAAGGACAAATTCGAGCGACTCCTCGAGCATGCAGCTGACGTATTCCACAGAGGCCCGTCGATATCCCTACTCTCACCAGTCAGGTGGACTTACGCGTCCGCGTCGCAGTCGCTCTCGCCGTGCACCGCGTTGGCCGCCTACGAAAGCATCAAAGGCACGGCCGTTCATTATGGCTGCGCGATCATCCTGCTTTGGGCACCCGCCTTGCCATACTTGCGCGCTTCGCGACGCATTTGCCTCGACTCGCGGACGAACGATCTGCGTTTGCGTGGCGATGTAGATGTCCTTTTTTCGCCCCGAGTGCCCGTTGTGGTTGGACTCTCGGCGAGTCGCTCTTGGCTGGAGAAAGCCCGAGGCCTGACCGGTGACCGCCGGTTCCCGAACGGGCTTCGTTTACGAGCACTGGCATGGGCGTCGATGCAACGGTAGCGTCGCACTCTCGAATTCAGCCGTGTGGGCAAGCTTGCCACTTCGAACACCTCGGAGGGTCGACAAGTTCCCCCCTGTCATTGATGGCATCCCAAACGTGTCCTGCGGTTCGGTCCATCCGTGCTCATTGCCCCGACCTGGCGCGCACGCGAGACCTAGAAGTGACCAAGTAGATTGCAACACAGCGAACGATACCAACAACTACATGCGGGCGACCCACCGTTACGCGTACGGTCAAAAAAAGGAGAGAGAGAAAAAGATGGAGCAGCATCGTAGAACATGTTAACACATCAAAAAAAAACGAAAATATTCGTATCAGGGCGTGTCACAAATCGTCATGAACCTAGCATGAACTGCAGGGAAAAGTCGTGGAGGTGGGGAACGTCCAATTTTGAGACGGTGAAAGAGAGAGATGGAGAAACGACGACGTGTTTGTTCAGGTTTTTTTCTGTTACTTTATTACTTCCTTTGCTTGCGTGTTGAAAATTTTCGACAACAATGTGGATACAAAAGAACTAGACTTGTTTTCGAGCGAGAATATCTTGTATTTCTGTGATGGTTCTGGCCGAATCCATCAATTGAGGTCCACCAGGGAGAATTGCAAGACGTTGTTTCGTAGTGTTCAACATGGCCTTAACATTAGGGACGACCCGCGCAATGTAGGGAGAGATGAGAGGTTCCTAGAAGGGCATGCGTTCAGAACACTTTGACGTCAGGACGAGTCAACGAGCGACGCACGTTGATGTTCAACACGGTAGCTGCCCTCTGAAGCCACCACAGCGCAGACTTGAAAGCTTCATCCACAGGTGGTGTCTCTCCTGCAATGCCGGCGAGCTAAGAACGGACACGTAAAACACTGCACGAACAACAAGGACGAAGGACACGTACGCGGTGCAATAATGTAAGAATAACAGCCTGAGACAGCGGCCCAGGTCCATTAAGAGGCATGACAATCTCTGGATTTGACCGTGCCAACAGCTCGCGGAGCTGCTTGGGGTCTTGCGTTCCCAGCACTGCCAAGTAAGTGTCGTCCCACTCTTCAGACTGAGCTGGGGGGGATCGCTGAGAAGCCAGAGGTGGCGGCGGTGGGGGAGGAGCAATAGGATGCGAAGCTTGAGGAGCGGCAATATTTGGAGAGGAGTACCACGAGCCATGGATCGGCGGCGCCTGCGTCTGCTGCGTGTAGCCACTGAGAGGCTGCGAGGTGTAAGCCGCCTGTGTGGTGGGTGGAAGGTTCGCTTGACGGTGGAGAGACTGAGCAGGCATCGAAGGAATGCTGGACACTGGAGAGGTGCCGGTGGGCAGCCGGTGATGAGGATTCGTTGCATTCATGGTGAGGAATTTGACTTGGTCAGAGAGCACTCTGACAGAGTGCTCGAGATCCCTGATCAACGACTATGAAATACGTGAGGAGCAATGTCCCATATCAACAAAGATGTACGAACCTCCTGGCTCCGTGCCGCCTCCATTTGCCATGTCATGGAATCCTTCTTCACGTTCAAAATTTCTGTCCTCATCTCACGCAGGATGTCTTGGTGCATGGCCGAAGTCTGCTGAGAGTAGGCGGGTACAAACGTCTTTGAAACCGTGTCCTTGACATATCTCTCGATGAGAGGGTTCAGGTTCGTCGAGAGTACGCTTGCAAAGTGATTTGAAATGTCAGGCCGGAGCAACATTTTCTCGATCTCAATGGGGAGGTTCTGACAGATCGATGTGGTCAGCTCAACAGCTGCACAACACCAAGCAACTTACGTTTTGTATGTACTCTGTCAGACCACGTCCAACATGCTCGTTGAGCGCAGACCGAACCTCGCTTCGCGTGATATGCTCGAGGGCAGGAAGGACCGAGTTCAGAACCTCGGCCTTGACAGCCATCTCCACCACGCGCGTGGTGTTCCTCGTAAGCTCCGTCGAGATCAACTTGAGAATCTTCTCCTGCCGATTAATGTCCTCTGTTTGTTCTTGCGCCCGGGCCTCGTCGAACCGTTGTTCTGACAAGCACGCAGCACATCAGGATCCGCTCGTCAATACGCCCAGAACGACACTTACGCTGCTTGTCCATTTCCTTTGTGATCAACCGCCCAATGCGCGTGTGGAGGTTTTCCTCGCTCTTTTTGATCTCCTTGGTGACAAGCTGGGCGACGCCAGAGTCACTGATGGAACCCAAGTCGGCCTTGCCTCCCTTATCCCTGTCCTCCCTGTCTCTGAAGGCGACGTTCTTTCCTTTGGCGCCCTTTCCCTTTGCCTCGGGCCCACGTGCCTCGTCACGAGTCAACTCCGATTCAATTTCTTCGGAAGGCGGTGTGCGCAATCTACCGGGAGGGACCACGGAAGAGCCTTGCTGCGGGACTGGTGCGGGACCACCAACAATCCCAGGCGCCTGGGGCATCTGACGGGCTGGTTTGACGTCCAGCGGTGCAGACGTTGGAACCTGCGATTGCGTGTAGGAAGGGAATTTGGCAACGGCGCTCACGAGCGCACTCTCGTACCATTCCTTGCGCACGAGAACCTGATCGACACCGGTCGAGTGGACAGAAAAGGCAACGAGGGCGAGTTCACCTGGAGGCACTTTCGCGGCAACACAGGCGGCATGGGCCTCGTCCCCAGTAGGATCAGCGTCGGCGGAGAGGATGACAAAATGGATGGTAGGCTTCGGTCCGGAGAACTCGACGACTTGTTCAAAGAAGCCACCCCGTACGAGTTCACCGGATGGCGAGGCCGAGACGTCAAACCCGATCTTCAACGCAATCAAACTGTCTCTGCGGTTATTGGCAACCCACAGGGTCTGGATCCTCGAGTCGTAGTTGACGTGGCCAAACATGTCTGGGTCTTCCTTGGCGCCACTGACGAATCTAAAGGTGGAAAGAACGTTCTTCGTAATGACGGAGAGCAACTGGAACACGGTGCCGTTCTTGCGGCCGATGACGATGCCATCGTCGATAAAGGTTAACGAGGACGGAAGATCGTCTCCACGGACGCGGTGCGTCCAGAATGGACTTTTGTCGTGAACGTTCCACAAGGTCAAGGTCGAATCCTCAGAAATGGTCGCCAGCGCAAAGTGAGGAACATCAAAGTCAAACGCAACCAGGCGCTAAGGGAGTGCATCAGTAATCGGGAGGCGATCGGTGAGATTATATGCTTACCGAAGGAATAGAAAAAACTTGAGAGATGCGGTCTAGCCCAACTTGTGGTTGAGGTTCGCCCCGGAACGTACGCGCAGCGTCTGCTAAATCCAATAGATACATCTTTGTCTCAGAAGCGACCGCCAGAGTGTCGGCTTGTTTAGGATGCCACTTGACCGAGTGCAAAGGGTCAGCATCCGCGCTCGGTACGATGCAAAGTAAAATGTGTCCACTAGACACAAAAGATGTGAGCCTCAATAGTTCCCAAGGAACCCATAGACACGTACGGGACATCGTCCGTGATGACTTCGGGCAATTCCCAAACGACGAAACCACCATCGGAGGTGACACCTGCGAGTCTGTTGCCGTACACGGCCATGTCAACGACCTGGGTTGCTGGCGCAAAGACGGTAGGTAACTGCAGGAGGGTACGATCACCGCTAGAACGTGAAATGACGCGAACACGACCCCTCGTCATAGCGTAGGCGATCCAGTGGGTCGCGCCAATGGTAGTGCCGGGTAGGAAGACGGGATCCTGCTTGACAAGCGCGATGGCAGTGGATTTAACTGCATCCCTGGGTGCCTGAATTTCGTCGAGGGGCTGAGAAACGTCAAAGACGATCGTTTGTGGCTGGGGACTGTACGACATTGAGCGTCGGATCTGTGAGGGAAACGAGAGTGCACACCTGGGGGTCGACTGAGGCTTGCCCTTGTTGAGGGGCTTGGCGCGACCGTCGTTCTTCCAATTTGAGCGCGGTCCTGGAGAGCCCTCCTTGTCCCTTCTGACAGGGGCAATCGGTTGCGGGGACTCGGCGGACCTGCCCTGTGGACGGGGCGGCTGCTGCTGAATGGGGAGTTTGGGTGGCGATGAGCGGGGGGAAGATACGAGGGTGGGCTTTGGCGGCAAGGGAGGGGGAGGCATGGGACGGGGTTGCTGTTGGGACTGTTGCTGGGTCGACTGACTGGGTTCCGCCTGGGAATACTCATCTGTCGTGTTGTATGGATCATAAGAAGGGGAAGGTGGTTGAGCAGAAGCGTACGGCGCCTGGCCGCGTGTTAATTGTTCGATGAGATTTTCGACCGACTTTCGCTTTGGATCGTTGAGAGACCCAAGGGACGCAGAGGTCCACGAATCCTCGTTGGCACTGGATGAGCTCGCTGGTGCGGTGGGGACGGGCTTCTTCTTGACGACGTTTCCGTTGGAGACGAGGGCATCGAAGGGGGAGATGAACTCGAACATGGACTTGCGCGGGGACGGCGGAGGCTGTTGCTGGGCCTGCGAGACGGGGACCGGCTGCTGAGGTGGCGGGGGGAGGTCCCTCGGAGGTTCCTGGGGGGCATAGGGATCCGAGGCGTGATAGGGTTCAGGCGGTGGTTGCTGGAGGGGGCCCAAGATGGCTTGTGAATCGGCATAGTTTGATCTGGGCGCGGTACTGTCGAAATGGTCAGTAAAGAAGGTATCGATATAGTCCCAGGAGGCCATGAGTGGGAGACGAAGGTGATGGAGGAAAGAAAGATGGGTAGAAAAGGGAGAGAGGATGCCTCGTGTATGCGGCGAGGCATGTCACGATAATCTGCGGAGGAGGGAAAGGACACACCCTGCCATGAGCTGCTCGAGGAGGATCTTGCCTTGCGTTTCGCTGCTGTTGGAGGGAGACTGACCGGAGCGCTGCGAGGACGACGCGGGTGGTGTTGGGATCTGCTGATGCTGTTGTTGCTGGGCGGGCTGAGGGGGAGGGACGACGGGGGAGTGGGCTGGGACAGAAGTCGCGGCAGGGTAGAGGAGGGAGAGGAGGGCGCTCTGCCTGTCGGCGGCGGGGGCGGCGGGGATTGTCTGGTGAGTGGGAGAGTCGGTGGGGGGCATTGCGGGCGTTGCTGGAGCGGAATTGGCCGCTGTGAACTGGGGCGTAGGCGATCTGTCCATCGCAGAGAGAGTACAAAAGTCAGAGTCGCACCCAACCAAACTTTTTTTTTCGCCCGCCTCGTTGATCACACGAGGCAAACCCACTTGCGCAGCCACACGCTGCACTTGTCATCCCAACTACGATGCCGTCCAAGGGCTGGTTGAACCTCGAATCTGCTGGCAGCCTCGTATCCGACACCCAGTTCTTCGAGGGAGACTCTGCGTTCAACTTTCTCGGTCTCACTCGCGCGCAGAGACTCTATGGCTTCGTCGGCTGGTCCGCAGTCCGCGTCTTGTTCCACACGTCCTGACCCACTCTCTCCCCTAGTCTTATCGTCGGTTTCGCCCTCAGCCTGCTAGGCAGCATCCTTCTCTTCCTGGGCCAGCTCGGCAGCTTCGCAGGTATGTCATTCACGTCCTTGTTACCCGTCTCACACGCAAAACCCTTACCAGTGTTGTACACCGTCGGCATCATTGTCTCGCTCGCCGGGACGGGATTTCTCATCGGGGTAAGTAAGATTATCGCCAGCTAGGTGTTCCATTCTGAACGATGTCAAAAATAGTTTCTGAGCCAAATCAAACTGGTATTTCCGTCCCTTTCCCCTCGAGATAACCCTCACCGCGTCAAAGATGTTCAAACCCGTGCGAATCGTCGCTACTATCGTCTTTCTCGCAACCATTGGTCTCGTCTTTGTCGGTGCCTTTGTCATCCGGAACGGGGTCTGTATCCCCGCCCTGTCCATCCTCCCCTCTTCTCACGTTCTCCCAATAGGTCGTTTGTATCGGCAAGTCCCCCTCAACACCGCTCTTCTCCTTTCTCACTCTTGCTCCGCAGTATTCGTCGTTGTCGAGTACCTCGCGTACACCTGGTACTGTCTGTCTTACATCCCTTACGCTCGCTCCGCAGTGTTGAAGGTCGTAGGGATGAGCTAAATATTTTTTCTTATCGTGTCCACGATACTGACGATGGTCGCTGCCTTGCTACTACGCTAGTTTCCTTAATGAGTGCCGTCACACGTTGTATTTGCTACCAAAACGAGTCCCTGATAGATCAGTCAACTACAAACGCCTGAGATTGATCGACCATCAGCGCCACGTCTCATCTCACTTGTTCGTCTCACCCCCGGAACGAATTCTTCATCTCACGCAACCTGTCCATGATGGCAGACTCGCCAGTGGCATTCGTGACGTTCCTGCACAGCGAAGTCAAACATCACCATCCGAGCGCGCGAGACAGCTACTCACTTGACCGCCTCGCTATCCAGGCGCATAAATACGTTCCACCCCTTTTCGTCCCCAATAGTAGACAGGCCCGTCGTGATCTTGTTTTCCTTGACAAGCTTGGCAAGCCGTGCCATTCCTGGGTTAGCGGGATCAACCGATTTCCCAAAGGCGACGTTCCCGGCAGTGTACTCGTGACCATTGTACACCACCGTCTCGTCGGGCAACGTTCCCAAGTACGAGAGCGCGGCGTGCATCTGTTTGCCGTCGCCCTCAAAGAAGCGGCCACATCCCCCTCGTGTGTGTCAGATCATGTGCGACACGAACCGAACGTTTGTTTACCTTGGAAAAGGGTATCGCCGGTGAAGACGCCGCCGGGCTGGGACTCGTCGGACCTGTCAGTGATATAGTAGCAGATGGAGTCCTGTGTGTGGCACGGCGTTGCCAGACATCTGTTCCACGATCAGCACTCGCTTAGGTGGGACAGCAGCGGATAGCATACCTGACGTGAACGTTGTCTCCGATGACGAACTCTTCCTTGTCCTTGACGAGCTTGGTCAGCGCAAGCACTTGCTTGCTCCCACCGTAGATGGGCACGCCGGGGTACTTTGCGGCCTAGAAAGCAGACATGACGTTGTATGACTATATGGGCTGTGTGTGGATGTGGCACTGACAAAAGTCTAGTCGCCGGGCAGGGTGGTGAGATGGTGATGGGAGGTGGTAAACAGTTGGAGACAGACCTCATTCCCGCCGCTGTGATCGTGGTGATGGTGTGTCGTGATTGCGGCAACGATAGAGACCCCTAGAAGATCTGCGGCCGCCTGCACTTTTGGGACGTCATACGGGTCGACAGCGGCAGCCTTGTTGGAGGGCTGGTCGACGACCAAATAAGCGTAGTTATCCTCCCTGACAGGTACGGGTATGACTTTCATGGTTAGGCGTCTGAGTGATGAACGTGGCAAGGGGAAGAGCGGTCGCATGAGCAGGGAGGCGATGCACTGTCAGTGATGTAAATTGATATTTCAGTCCTCCAACTGATACCCGTCCCAGCGCTGATTTCTGTGAGGGTTTTAGGTAAAACTGCTTGACGCTTCGTTTCTCGCATCCTCCGTCTCCCAGATGTCGAGTCGTAAAGTGGTGAGCCCCGCAGTCCCGATCGGGCGGTGCGTTGCTGACCCTTTTACCAGAACCGTCGTCAATGTCGACATGACCCTGAGTGCTCTTCGTCCATTTCTCCCCCTCCAAGTACGACCACCAGTACGACCACCGACTCCTTTGATTCTACTAGTACAACGTCCGCGATAACGTTCTCGATCGCTACCTCTACCTCTACCTCTACCCCGCCGTCCGTCGTTGCAGCTTCGTCTCCCACTTCCACGTCCGCCCGTTCCAACACCCTCGCAGCTTCCTCCAAGTCCAATGCTGGTACAATCGCCGGAAGCGTTATCGGTAGCGTCATATTTCTCGTATTGGTCGTCCTGGGCACCCTCCTCTACCTGCGCGCGCGCAAACGCAAACGCACACCCCCCTCGTCCGAGTTTATGAACTCCATCAGGGCCGGCGCTACACCGGTCCTCCGCCTCGACTCTGGCGCCGAATACACACACTATCCCCCCTTCGTCCCGCCCCCGTTCACGCAAAACACGTATTATTCCAGTCCACCGATGCTCGACATGAAATTACCAGACGAAATGATCGAATCGCCATCCGGGCGCCCTAGCGTCGAGAGGCCCCTCCATCCGCAGCGATATTCATCACAACGGCACGCCAGTGACCCGTTCGTCGCGCAGCACCATCCGAGCGCGAGCGTCGGGAGCCAGCGGGAGCTGTGGGGGAGTGATACCGAGATGGTCTCTGGCGAGTTGTCGCCGGTGCGCCAATCTCCGGCGCACACGGATTCTGTCCTCCAGTTCGCGCCGCGCTTTTCGCTGGGCGACTCATCCCCGCTATCTCCACTTCCTTCGCATTCACCGCCGCCATTGCATCCGTTGCGTCGTCAACCGGATGCAGAGGACTCTTGATTTCGTGTACGACTGTAGTTTTGAACCTGTACCTACTTTGCTGTGCCAGTTACCCTAATTTATACCCGATGCAATGACGATTACATAATCAACACCGTGTAAGTAGGCTGCTTCGGTGAGGGTAGGTCAGTAAACATGTTGGATCACTGCTCCATCTCGCACAAAGGTATGTCTGTGCGTCGTGTTCGAGACCTCGTTTGAGCTTGGTTTGCAGGCGGTGTCGTGCTCTGGTCGCGCTCCTTCACGCCCGAAGCATCTCATATCACTTCCTCCGCCGCATCCCCGGTCAACTCTCTCATCCGCGAAGCACTCATCGAGGGCCGTACCGCCGAAGAAAAATACGAAAAAGACGGCTACGCAGTCAAATGGACGTTCGTAAACGACCTGGAGCTCATTTTCGTCGTACGTGCCCGTTCGACGTCCGAATCGGTCCTGATGCTTGACCCCTTCCTTCTCCATAGGTCGCATACCAGCGTATCCTACAACTTGCCTACGTCGACGATCTCCTCACGGCCATGAAAGCGCTCTTCATCAAGCTCTTTGAACCTTTTCTCGCCACGTTCGTCGCATCGCTGCACGCCATGAA
>JBBPMW010001304.1:0-10710 GCA_038090535.1 Tylopilus alboater | reverse complement strand
CACACAACAGGAGTTTACAAATCTGTTCTCAAATTTTCTGCAGATGAGACTCTGCCTTCCAAGAGAGAAATAATTCAGGGCAACTGGGCAGTAGGCATTCATCGATCCACATACACTTCCCAGAGTTCGGCAGACTCTTCGACGAAAAGGGTTGAGAGTTCGGGGACGGCTACGTCAGAGGGCACCCTAGGATCCTTTGCTTCTTTCCATGAAGCACTGATTGATGCTAGCAAGTTATTGGTGTGTCCTGTGGGATATAACTTAGTGTTTCTACTCATGCGATCCTAGATTATCCCGCAACTTCCACCCTACGACCATGGAGTTGTCGAGAAGAAATACCGTAATGCTTTGTCCAAGAAGAAAGCAGCAGTCACCTGGCTTGTCGATATCCAAGCGGAATGCGAAGATTATGAAGGCCTGATGTGCGACAACATTGGTGAGGCAGCCACCGAACGCTTTCTCACTGAGAACTATATCGTCGACGACACCGACACCGTCAAAGGAAAGTATCACGAAGCGATTTCCAAACTCACCATACGTAGTTTTGGTATATCCTACGACTGTCCTGTAGGTTCCAACTTCATTATGCAGTGTTATTGCAAACTAGCTGACGGATGAGCAGTGAGGGCCACTCTTTATATCAACACCCGTCTTCCATGCCAGCCCACATCATTTTTTTTTCGAACCGAAGTCCTCTAGCTTTCACCATATTTATCGCTACACTTTTCATGCCGCATGCGTTAGGTATGGTGGACATTGCCAAGAATGTTTTTGTACTTGTTTTTGTACTGCATTGTGGTTTTATTTTTTTTATTATTTTTTTCTTCTCGAGGAACAAGTGATTCAACTTGAAGTTCAAGTTGCTGCTCCCAATTGTGTGATGTCGCGTGTGTGCTTCAACGACTCATCTCAATAAGGACTAACCTTCTTCCCTATATAGCGCTAAGTAGGTAGCGATACATGGATTACGCGGATTCGTCTTAAGAGCGCAGATACGTAGGTATGCAGATACGGCGGCACTCGTGTACGGGCCATAGCGTTAGTAGGAGATCCACAGCGCCATGGGAGACTTATACTATGATTATTTGATACGTAGGTCCTATTTCTGGTATGCTACTACAGCTGGGTCGTTCTACGTGCGGTATTAGGACTCGAATGGTTGTGGCGACTCTGGCAAGGATCCCAAGTATGCAAGGAAATCGCTCCTGCCGAACCTGTGTTTGCCCGACTCAGAAGGGTACCCTTGCGTGCTGCCTGCCACGAGCGATGTTAATAATTATTTCAATTTTCGTGTATTTAGAACCACATTACCTCGCCTGTCCCCGTACAAGGTCGCGACTGGTCGACTGCCGAATCCCGCCGCAATTCGGGTACCGCTCAGATGCCCTACCCGAGAGATCAACGTCTCCTGCGATGCGAGTCTCACGGGAGCGAGCGGTGTCCTCTGGCGGGGTGAGACCAGCACCGTCGTCGCTTTCTGGTCTGGTAAATTCAATCCGATACGACAGAATTACCCTGTACACGAGCAAGAACTGTTGGCAATCATCGAGTGCCCCAAGCGCTTCCAACACTTACTGCAAGGGACCCATTTCCGCGTCTTCACCGACCACAAGGGACTTGGATGGATCCGGACACAACAGAAACTCTCCCCGCCAGGCGCGTTGGTTGGAGACCATCGGCGACTTCGATTTTGATATGGTACATGTGCCCGGTGCAACGAACGTGTCGGCCGACGCCCTGAGTCGGATATACTCAAATGAACCTAGAGGCACAGCGAGATCGGCGAGCGAATGCGTGCGCATCGAAGACGAGCACGCACCGTCCGACATCCTCCTCGATCTCAGGCTGGTTACCACGCCGCTGGACACTGGGAAGGCCATCTTCCTCGGCGCTACTGGCTCGGAGGAGCCCCGACATGCTGCCACTCGAGAGGCATTCTCCAATGCTAAGCGAGTGTTGCTCAAGGTACGAGACCCAAAGCAAACAATGGAGGGCGGGAGTGAGAATGCAGCCGTCCCAAACACACCTACAAACGATAAAGCACCCAGAACACATGAATGACAAGCCTGAAATGACTGACAGCACCTTAGCGGATAGATCGAAACGTGCCTGCACCAGACCCAGGACCAGGGAACGAAGTCATCGATCTACTTGAAGAGCAGCCGACTTTGTTGGACGTCGCTGCAATGAGTGACCCGTCTGTTGACATACATCGAAACCTGGTTGACCAGTATAGCAGGGGCCGGTTCTTCAAGGAAATGTTGACTCACACCCCAAGAACTACAAGAACTTTGAAGTGAGTAATGGGTTAGTATTCCTGCGTGATAACAGAAGGCGCGTCCTGTGCATACCTGACGTCAAAGTCGGTGAGCGACGAGTCCGGAAAATCTTGATATTCCATGCACGCTCCATCCTAGCACACCTCGGACTCGGACCGCTAAAAACAATCAGCCACCCGCGTAACAATGTCTGGACTCAACTTGGACGTCGAAGAATTTTGCCGATCATGCTTACTCAATCCAGTGTTCTCACGCTACCACTACCATCCAAACACGAAACGACTTACTTGTTCAAACGTTCATCCCCGTCCAGGCCTACGGTAAGATACACAACGGTGGTGGCACCAGATACAAATAAGATGTACATTATAGCTACGTTGCAAAGTTGACAAGGTTTTAACAAGGGCTACGAACTAGGTCTTATCCCTATGCAAATTTGGAGCACAAACCAGCCAGTCATACGCGCGTTCGTGCGACATCCCCAGTTGGCACCCACTACCCGCAGTCGTCTCAGGCTCCCTCAGTTTACCGACGTGCACAGCGCTCTTGAGGGGAATGCGCAACAACAACCCTGGCGAGTCGCTCATGGAAAGACCTATTAGTTTCCCCTGCCAATGTAACCATCTCCATTTACTTTAGCATATCTCGCTGGTCTGATAGGCTCTGGGTTTGTGCAGCTCATGACTCCGCCACTTATTAGGCGTCTATGAACGGTTGGAAGCGATCGAGCCCATCGGGGTGTTTCCACGAAATGGAAAGCGAGTTGGCAGTGGGCACGTAGACAGATAGCGAACAGGCAACATGAAATAGAAACATCGGTGAGTAATCGTATATGCATTACGGGCAACATCTAATTGAGGGTCCCTATCAGGCTTCAAATAACGATTTGCCAGAGCTAGAGGACCTTGGGAATATTGCGATGAGCACTCGGCAACATGGTGCGGTCATCTCCTGGTATTCGGCTGCACTCCCTCAGTGCGAGCACCGGGAACCTGATTTCTGCGGTCGTTACCTTGGTTTACAGCACTCCGATCATGCTGGGTAAGTCCAAGCACGACGTCTGCTACCTTGATCTCCGCTCATGAGTTGGTCAGCCTGTGTTCCCGATGGTCATCATCTATCGCGTTGTGCTCAGATTCCTCCGCAAGTCTGTCCGTGAGCTCCAGCGTCACGGGCGGATCTGCCCATCAGAGATGCTTCGGTTTCGAAAACGACGCGTTCCAGTCCTACGCACGCATGATCAGTCGTCTCTTCACGAGAACGCATCCCTGCAGATCCACCCCTCCGGAGACAATGGCGCTGACTCGGCGTCCCTCTTCCATCAAGCGCAGCCCGCTGCAACTTCATGCTGCGCATGCCGTGTCGGGCGTGGTCGTCATCACGCGTGGTGAGGTACGTTTCTGTTTTTTTGATTGCATCCCGTCACTCCGTATCGAACAATCTCGGCTTTAGGACGGACGACGTTATTCCCCGCACTTTCGCTGCCGCTATCATATGCCTGCTGTGAAAGTCTTTGGGGTCACGAAACGCTTCCGGAAATTGGCTACAAGATGGGCGGAACGTCCAGGATGGGTCAAATCCCTTTCATTTTAACGATATCGAGAGGCGTTTCAGAGAAGGGACATCTACTTGGGCCCACTTGCACTGGTGGGTTTTCTGAAGCCAATCATGAGAAACCTCTCTAACGGCATTGTAGGCACGCCGCTTAACTCCAAGTTGCTATAGTCCACTACCTGGTCGTCCAATAACCCCAGTATGTCGCTCACCAAACCCCTTGAAAGGTGCATGTCATTGACAAAGTGCAACAAGTTCTGATCATTTGATTAAATGATTAAATGATCTTAGGCCGCAGAGAAGTAGGTCCAGCCTCGAAACAGAAAGGTCGCACGGAGTCACTGATTAAGTAACACAGGCCAAACCCCTGTGCAGCGTGACAATCCACCGTGACAACCAGCTTCTTCACTGCCGAAGTCTTTGACATTTCCAACTTAGCCAATGCGACCAATACTTTCTGTGGATGCGCCGGCCGATATCGATAATACTTTCACACAAACTTGCATCTGTGGTCGGACGTTCAACGACTTAGGTGCACTTACTCGTCACGAGAAGGAATGCAACAAGGGCAAGAAGCGACTCTCGAGCGCCCTTTCCAAGGCGAAAGAGGTCTACCGAGCTAAGAAGGCGAAACTCATGAATACCCGCCGGGGTACGGAGGGCACTAACAACGGGCTCTCGGGTACCTCTGGTGTTAGCCATCCCTTGGCAGCGCTCGAGCAAGACGTGAACCAGGTGTGTAAATCGAGGTGCTTTCCCATGTGTCGTGTGGTCTGAAAATGTTTGCCTTTGCAGACGGCTGTATCGCTGGTGCACCAACCAGTGCATCATGAAGTCCTCCAAGCGGACGCCGAAGTGCCTTTGGTGCGACGAAGGTCACAACGCACTAATCGCAAATTACCATTACGATTTCGGGACATGCTTCCGGAACCCCCATTACCACATCCTCCTCCCGAATTGTTACTTGATCCACGGACACCTTCGAAAGCAGGTGCGAAAAATGCACCTTCGTCCCATGCTGCTTCATCTGGCCCCGTTGATCAACCGAAATCGAATCCGGCGCTACTGTCTTCGTTGCGCAAAGTCTTCAAAACGCAGGCGAACAAGTTCGGTTTATTCCGTGTATACAATACCGACACTCCCCCCCGTCACGATCCAGAAGACCCATACTCGGTCGAGAACGTGTGTTCACCGAGCATGGAGACCGAACCTGCTAGAGATGCGCATTACCCTTACCCGAATGAGAGCTCAATGCGTCTCGGAGATTGGTACTGGAATCAGGGTGCACAGAAATCGAAGGAAGGATTCAAACAGTTACTTGACATCGTCGCCGATCCAGTCTTTTCGCCCACTGCCGTTTCACAAACCGCATGGGATACAATTGACAAGCAACTTGGACAAAATCTGTTTGACGGCGACCTCCCGGAGTGGCTGCGCGGGGACGATGGCTGGAAACGTTCCCCGGTCAAAATTTTGGTTCCATTTCACAGCCGGTCAAGGCACCCGGGGCCAAAGGATTACACCTTCTCCGACTTCTATCATCGATCTCTTATCTCTATCATTAAAGAGAAGATCACGAACCCGACTCACGCGTCGCGCTTCCATTTCGAGCCGTATGAACTACGATGGCGGCCACCGCACCGAGACCACGACGTCAGGGTTCACGGCGAACTCTTTACTTCCACCGCATTCATGGAAGCACATCTGGCCCTTCAAAACTCGCCCCCGGAACCTGATTGCGACCTACCTCGTGTTGTCGCGGCGCTGATGTTTTGGTCCGATTCAACCCAGCTAACGGCCTTTGGTAACACGAAACTATGGCCACTCTACGTTTATTTCGGGAACGAATCAAAGTACCGGAGGTGTCAACCGACCAATAATCTTTGCTCACACGCTGCATATTTTCAAGTAGTGAGTAGTAGTTGTGGTCATCTGGGAACATCGTGGTCTCACTTTTTGCCCAGCTACCTGACGAATTCAAGGATTTTCTCGTAGAACATTTGGGTGAGAAATCCGCGATCGACGTACTTTTAACGCATTGCCAGCGCGAGTTCTTTCACGAGCAATGGAAGATAATTCTCGACGAGGAGTTCATTGAAGCATATCACCATGGCATTGTTATATTGTGTTGCGACGGTATCAAGTGAAGGTTCTACCCGCGGATATTCACGTATTCCGCCGACTATCCTGAGAAGTGAGTTGCGCCCATTGGCCTATGTTGTTCGCTGAAGTCGCGTTTGTCGGATAATTGACAGGATACTGATAGCGTCTATTCGCAACCTCGGAGCCTGCCCATGTCCGCGGTGCACACTTCAAATGGTGCACGTACCTGGTATGGGTACCCAAAACGACATGTGCCAGCGGGAACTATTGGCTCGTGTCGACGACGACAGTCGACGAAACAAGGTCCTTACTGCAAGAACGCTCATCTATGAAAGGAACTATGCCGTGAACTCCCCGCAAGTCGAGACCATCCTCAAGGACGAGTCTCTGGTACCCACTTCGGTAAGCTTCAGTCCAAGCTTATGTGATTATTTCCGTGCTGACCAGAACAGAATGCCTTTTCGGAAAGGCTTCAGATATTCGGTTTCAACTTATTTTGCATGCTCGTGGTTGATTTGATGCACGAATTCGAGCTCGGGGTCTGGAAGGCAATACTCACACATCTCCTACGCATGTTGGAGAGTTTGAAAGGAAAAAAGTTGCATGAGCTCGACCGAAGGTACGTCCCATATTTGACGCTCCGAACGGCTGAATTGACTTGCTCTCTACTCAAAGATACCGCGAGGTCCCTTCGTTTGGAAGAGATACGATTCGACGGTTCTCGAAAAATGTATCCGAGATGAAAAGAATAGCGGCACATGATTTTGAGGACCTCCTCCAGGTACGTGGTGATTCGGTGCATGCAAGCCCTCGTCTGAATCAAATTTCAGTGCGCTCTCCCTGTCTTCGAAGGATTGCTGCCAGAACCCTACAACGTATCCGTACTGAAACTCCTTTCCCACCTCTGTCAATGGCACGGGCTCGCGAAACTACGGATGCATACGGACGAAACACTTCGTCTCATGGAAGATGTCACTCGGTCTCTGGGGGATTCCATACGAGATTTCGAGGCCAACACATGCCCTGCGTTTGACAGCAAGGAGTTGAAGAGCGAGGCTCAAAAGCGCCAACGTCGGGAGGCTCTTACCCGCTCTCAGTCCCAGCGTAAAGACTTTGTCACTACAATGCCGGCGCGTCGACACAAGACTCTCAATCTCCGGACTTATAAACTGCATGCCCTCGGTGATTATGCGATGTCCATCAAAGCGTACGGAACCACCGACTCCTACTCGACGCAACCAGTATGTATCTTTGTTCCGTTCCGTTTTTGTACGATCTAAACTTTGCCTTAGGGTGAACGAGAACACCGAGTGGGAAAGGGGAGATATATTCGTACCAGTCGAAAGGATTTCGTTCGCCAGCTGACGCGGATCGAGCGTCGCCAGGCAAGGATACGGCGCATTCGCGAGTCCAGAGGCAACAACGCCATAGAACCCGTTCCAAATGATCCGGATGAACGCTACAATATCGGGAAGTCGCAACACCGACCAATTGATCTCAACGACTTCGTTCGGAAGAATGCAGATGACCCGGCTATGAAGGTACGTGCGGCGCAGTCCCCCCCTTTGACGACTATGAACGAAACAATCAGGATTTCATTGCGAACTTGAAACGCCACCTCCTTCCTCGCATCAGGGCACTGCATACGCGCAATTCAGAACAAGGTGTTTATACGGAATCAATGCCAGGCCTGGTCAACGGCGATGAAGCATTGGGCATCCCGAACATCAATCAAGTGCTCCTCAAGGGTGGTCGTGTCTACCAACACAACGTGCTCCGCATTAACTACACCTCATATGATGTCCGCCGTGGTCAAGATACTTTCAATCCAAACACTGACCACCGGGATGTGATGATGCTGTCATCCCCGGACAGCACCACCGCCTTGACGCAGACACATCGCTTTTGCTACGCTCGTATTATTGGTATTTATCATGCCAATGTCCAGTACATTGGACCAAGATCCAAGGATTATCAACCCCGACGACTAGACTTTCTACATGTACGATGGTTCGAGTGGATTCCACCTTCGGGTCAGGCTGGTTGCCATGATGGGGTTGAACTTGATATGCTGCGTTTTCCTCCCATGAGTGACAATGCAGCTTTTGACTTTGTTGACCCTGAGGACATTCTTAGGGGATGCCATTTGATACCTGCCTTTGCAAAAGGAAGGGTCTGCCAGGATGGCAGTATGCTGTCTCCTGTTGCAAGGGACTCTAATGACTGGAAGTATTACTATGTTAACCAGTGAGTTCAGATTATTATTTAGAATCACTTGACTTTTCTGATTGGCACCAGATTTGTGGATCGTGATATGTTGATAAGATATCACTGGGGCCTTGGTGTTGGCCACCACTATTCACATGTTCCAGAGAGCTCAAGTGGTCCAGTGCAGGGTCATACCTTGGATGGGGCAACTTCTTTGTCATACATCAGATTTGATGACCTTGACAATGATTTTGATCCAGATGAGGATCTTGATTGGGAGCAGCTTGGAGATAAAGACATTCTGTATGAGGTGTCAGAAGATGATATCATAGAGGGTATGAACTCTGACATTAGCCTGGATGATGATGATGGGAATTCAGATGATGAAGATTCAGACTGGAATGAGAGGTATGAGATGTATGGTTCAGATTGGGATGGTAATCAGTCAGATTAGTGATTAGTATGTATGACTTTTTTACTTACTCTTTCTTGCTTTTATATACTTGTTGGTTATATCTGGCCCAGATTATATGACAATTTTAATACACAGATCAGATATATCTGGTTATCAGCACTTCTTCCTGTATTACCAGGGAATACAATGCATTATCAAATGTTGGATTTGTGCTATTACTTTATGATTTCTTGTAATTTCTTTGTCATAATTGCTCAAGTATTATCTAGTTCATATCAAACTGATACTCAAACAATAATAGTTGAAATGTCTGCCAGCACATATAATCCATTACTTGTTTATCAACATTGTGATTTATCAATGATAATGCTATATATATACATATCTGGTCATACCAAACTGATAGCAATTTGATCATATTTGTCAAGATATATCAGCACTTCAAAATTTTCCTGATGTAACAAGTATTGGTCGAGGGAGTTTTTCTACGCGTTGTGTCCTGTTTAGCCCTGTTGCCGCCACCGGAAACTTGATTTGTGTAATAGTAATCGATGGGATCGGATAAATCAGTTTACCATCCTCATTCTCGTGCTTCCCATCCTAGAACTGTGCAACCTCGAAACTTGTCGATCATGAACAAAACGAAGGTATAACAAGACATACTACTATTTCATATAGATTACTTGATACTGTTTCCGATTCCGATTAGCGTCCATTGACTTCGCACGCAACGCCACTGTCACCGCTGGTCGTAGGTCGGATGAACGTGGCTTAGCGACAAAGCTCACCAACCCGACAGCTCGCCTCCCATCCTCCCTTGTTGCGCCGGAAAGAGGATCTCTATCGCGCAACGATGGACCCTCTCATCGAGAACGACACTAATGCTCTCCACTGGATTCTTGACGAGAAGCAAACGAGCAGTTTCCTCACCGCTTTCTTTTCGGACGCAAGAATCTTCAACAAGGACGCCTTCCCGACCACGCAGCCAGACATTGTGGTGCCAACAATCTCAGCAGCATTCCATTCCTTACCATCCTCGATTTACGACAAGGGTCGTTTCGCACTTTCTACGCAGACGAGGGTCACAGAGGTGGCCATGTCTGAGTTCTTCAATAGGATACTTCAACATGTAACTAGTAGGCAATCAAACATCAATCCGGTATACAAGACAAGGTGAGACTGATCGTGGTAATTGTGATGTCCTGAAGGTGACTCGTTTAGAACAGGGAATGGACCGGGGACGGCGCTAACAGAGGCCTGGCCGGCTGCGATGCGCTTCGGAAGCCCGACCTCATACTCTGCCATCAACCCGTTGGCGAGAAGAAAATTGACATGCGAACCGACGTTCTTTCCATCGGTGAAATGAAGTGCTCAGGTTCGGACAAACTCAAGGAGTCATTCATCGAACTCGCTGGCAAAGTCGCGTTCCTACACCAGGCTCAGGACGGGCGTTATGCTACACCTTGCATCCGAGTTTTGGGCGAAGATGTCGTGTTCACACTCTTTGATCGCGGCGGTTCCATTTCTACCCATCCTATTAACATCCACAATTTCCCCGAGCTTTTCCTCCGCATTTTGCTCGGAATCACGTTCGCTCAACGCACGACGCTCGGATTTGATCTTACAGTCCACGAAGTCAAGAACAAGACCAGGGATATCGAAGTTACCTTGGTGGACGGGACAAGGACATCGATCAACGTCAACGAGCTCATATTTATATCCGGCTCTTTACATGGTCGGGGAACGACTGTTTGGAGTGGTCGATTTACCTGGTCTGGAGTGGGGGAAGAGGTAGTGGTCAAAGATTGTTTCGTTGATCCCTTGCGACGATACACCGAGGGGAAGATCTTATCAATGTTGAACGAAGCCAAGGTAACAGGGGTACCTCAACTAATCCACGAGCAGCTTGTTCAGACCGAACACCCCATCACGAATGAAATGATCACAAATTCGACCCATATCCTCCGCGCTCTTCTCGGCGTACGTCTGAACAACCCTCGATACCAGCTGCGTGTTCTTTCCCGTTTGGTGACAATGCCCAGAGGCTACCCCATCTTCGAATTCTCCTCCCTCGCAGAGTTATTAATCGGCTTCTTTGATTGTATAACAGGTCAGTCTCCCCTGATCGATCGTGGTTCATCTTTTACCTCA
>JBBPMW010001302.1:0-10723 GCA_038090535.1 Tylopilus alboater | reverse complement strand
TTGAGCTTTGTTCCAACACGACAAAGCGCAGACTGGCGATACACTCGCCGATCAGTAAATTGCGTGGTTAATTGTGGCTGTGAGGGGATGAATTTTGTCCCCTACACTTTAAGTACTTGGTGAGGTCTTGAGGGCCGAGCTTCGCCCAGCTGTGGGCACCTTAATGTTTACAATTGCTTTGCGTAATACTACTGGGACTGGGACCACGAGTGACGAGTCGAATATCATATCGAGAATTAAGTAGTGTTGCAACTTGCCGCGAGGCGAATCAAAACGACTCGAAGTGGTAGTTTAGCTTGAGTTCGGCTCTAATAGTTCGCGCTGTTGAGGTGGAACAAAGTGGCCACTCCCCCCAGAGAAACTGGTCGCGGATGTGACCGATGCTTCCCGTGGGACAGACATTTTCGGAGGAGCTACTATAGACTTATGATATTAATCCGTACTGCCTTAGGTCTGCGTTGCTAGGGCTGCGCGGATTCCCACGACTGGGGGTTTTTGACCAATCAAAAAATGCGGGATTATTGAATTTGAATTTGAAATAGAAAACAAACCTTGAAATAAACTCCTTACTACCGTACGGCGTAGGATTATGAATGGCAGTCATGCTCTTCTTTGACCTCCCATGAGCACGCATCGATCGTGAAATGGACACTACCTCTTTAATGCAGGTCATCCTCGCTTACACTTTAGACGAACTACAACACCGCAAGACATCGGTACTCGGCTTTCTAATGAATTCATCGCAACACTGTCGGAAGTTGACCGAATAGATGCTCTCCGAGCATCTCTGATTGTTTACCACCTGAGCTCGCATACGGTCATTGCGCGCGCTTTTCAACTTCAAGCTTCGCTCGTTATCCTCCATGGGAAAGATTCCAAAGTCACTGCCGGGACAGGCAGTGGAAAGACGCTTTGGCTTTGCCAACTAATTCCATTGCTACTCTGGCCTGATACTCTTTCGATCACAAGTCGTACAGGATAAGAAATGTGCCGGACTGGGCGTTCGCTGGCGCAGATGAGCGTTGCTCCACGAAAATCGACGTACTGATATTGATGCTGTCATAACAAAGGATATGGGGCCGTCGGGCAACCTGGATCGCCTTATCCACGCACTGGGTTCAACAGCGTACCAAGTGATGTGAACGAGACGCAAAGGCCACACCGAGCGAAGGGCTTCGATGGTCTGTCGCGAGGCACCGTTCGTCCGTGAAAAGAGGGCAAATGGGTGGCGAAGTAGAGACTGCAGTTCGATCGCAGTTTTGCGAGTTGCGTGATGATAACTTGACAAGCCTTTACCGGAGATCTACGCATAAGAGAAAAGTAAATGAGTTTGATATTTTACTTACTGTAGTACAATTCTTGCTAGCATTCTATCTCTTCGCCCGCTCTATCTGTACAGTGCTGTGAAGGATTTCGCTCGGGATCGGTGCATGTTTCGTGATCGCTCCACCAACGGTCGAGGTGATATCCCAGTTCTCCAGAAAGTCGGACGTGATTTGGACAATGTGGGCTCGTAAATTGTCCTTGACGTCATCCATCCCGTCAGATACCTTCTGTGTCACTTGCGCGATTATATGCGGGACCAACCAAGAGAGTAGTTGCAAGCGACCGCGAGGATCCTCGTAAATCTTGTCCAATAACTTTACAAGCTTCCCATAGGCTGATCCTTTGGAAATGCGTAGAATTGATCTCGGTACACGGCAAAGTTCTTCTCGGATGGATCCAAAACCTTGATCAGAGCGGTCAAAGGCGATAGTCGTCCATGCTGAAGAATGTACATTGTTCTCTGAATGCGATCGTTCTGCGATAAGCGTTCCTTGTGGGTAGGAGTTGAGCCTGGCAGGGATCGTGGTGGAGAGTTCATGACGAAGTAACACGTAGCACAGATGTCTTACGTAATTGATAGTTATCCCACTTATTCCACTTGCACGTGGTCTTGTCTAAGTCCAAACTAGGCTTAACCCGTGGGAATCCGCGCAGCCGCCCCATTAACGCGAACGGATTTTACCAGACCGTTCTACTTGCCTCATAGAGCGGTCTGGTCACCAGACTAGTGAGGGCCTGAGGTGAACGTACGTGCGGGTGCGACGGGCTTGGAACTTAACAACATGAATGAAGGATTGATCAAGCAAGGATCATCGAGTGATGGCTCGTCGTCGACCTCGCAGACAGCCACACAGGAAGTTTCAAATCGGCATCGGAGTCGCGATGCGATATACATACAACTTGTTGCGACTCGGATGGTCAGACACAGTCACGCAAGTGGCACAGGAAGTGTCTTATTCAAGCACGTGGAACTTCCAACCTCACTCCCGCATTGACATGATGCAGCTGCCCAATCACAAAATGTGTTTTATCGTCATACATAACGTACGTATAAGTTACTAAAAGATATGGGCAGGCACAATGCAGTGGTTCTAAATTGAGGCGTACTGCCGCGAGCGCCCTGACGGGCGCTACAGTTCACGGTTCTTCGCTTCTCAAGTTTCTTCTCATCTTCTCGGAGTTGCTGCCACGATATGCCAGATCCTCCACCACAATGCTACGCAAATCGCCTACTACCCTCGGGTTACGGATATCCTCTATGGACCCCAGAGCCCTCCCACGAACTCCTACTGCGCCGTCGGGATGGACTCCGCATTGGTGATGTTGGCGTCATTGATCTAGAGAACGGCAGCTTTGATGTCTTCTTCAACATATGTCTGCCACGTGAACATCCCCTGCACCGAGTCACTGGTGTACCTGACAATTTCGTACCTATTGAACTTAATGAATGGGACATTTCTTCCTTTCCTCATGCCGAATACCCTGGCCGAGTTATATCTACCTCTTCGGTGACAGCTACAACCACTGAGCCATCTGGTGAAGCCACATCTCGGTGGGTCACGTCTCCCTTCAGGAAGAACGGGCCGTACACTGACCATACACCATGGTGAACAGTCCCTCCACCTACGGATTCAGTCTCGCCTCCAGCGAAGGCGCACTCCTCATTCTTCCAGAAGGCGCTGAATGCTACAAGCTCCGCAAGAGACAAATGTTCAAAGATGTCGCAACTCGAAATGCAGCCGATTGGTACAATTTCGCCGAACAGCACCTTGGTCGCATCATCACCCGCGACTCACTCTATCTTATTACTGGGATGTACAAAACGAGCTCTTGGTCTATTGCAGCGTTCCATCAAGCCATTGGTACCGCAGAATCATCTGCACAATTCAAGGCATCGCACGTCGGCGAGGGTAATAACGTGACTTACACTTGGGAGACTATGCGTGGATTGGACTGGCGTGTAGGACCACAGGTCGACATCGGGTTCTCGAACCAATCTGTATTCATCAGTGGCTTCAAAATTGCGATTAGAGAGGGAATATTGGGCAAAAGATGGGTTGAAGTCGAGGTAGATGCCCCGCCTGCTCAGCTACGGCGGTCGGTGAAGTTCTCTGATGGTTCGACTCCCTCCAAAGCTGGGAATATTTGGAGAAGACTACTGTTTAGGGGTGGTAGCGGTCCTAGCGGAGGTAGGAAATCAACTGAACAAACTCTGTCAAGCGAAGATCCAAGCACAGTTTTTTCCTCGGCTCCGAAGTCTGATGTTGCAGGTGCCACCGGGCACGTAATGGTCAATCATGTTCCACAACCACTCCAGGTCAGTAGGTGACATACCCACGAGTTCTCACCAGTACTGACAGCGCTATCCAGAGTCTTCACCCATCTGATGTTGTCAACCGATATTTGTTAAGCAAGGTGTGTGTTGTGGGTTTCTTATGGATTGGCGAGGTTTGACGTTTATCGCCCAGGAACCTTCTGCAAATGTTGCTATCACTCACGATAGCGAGTGGAGTATCCTGTTTGAAAAGGTTCGTTGTCAAGAACGCTTGATTGATTCAAGATTTAACTCCTTTGGGTATACCAGAGACTATTGAAGCCGGAGGATATTGGTCAAGATGACCGGCTAGAAAGGATCGTGTCCGAAAACTATCGTCTAATTTCGCAAGACGGTATGTGCCCCGCTGCTAAGCTGCCACACATAACTCATTTACTTCAAGGTTCTGTGTGCTTGCAAAACATTTGGCAAGTCGATTTCTCCCTTTGGTATGCACCCGCAGCATTGCGCTGATCATGTGCTTCACCGCGGACAGCGACACGTCCATACGACTAACGGATATCGATAACGCAGCTCGGGAAGCGTGGAAAGAAGATAAACTGAGTGATGCTGAGGAAATATTGTCAAGGCGATTCACGCGTCGCACAGGCTCTGATCACTCCACGTTTGCCAATCGAGCGCTCATCAGGGCACGCTTACATCATTGGGACGCAGCACTCAGGGATGCTGAAACGGTCAGTTTTGCATTCTTTGTTCACATGCTCTCAGGGTGACCGCATTGCACACGCAGTCGATTGACATCCAACCTTCAGTAGTCGCTTATGTTGCGAAGGGGTTTGCACTGTTTGGGCTGGAAAAGTATCAGTTTGCAATTGAAGCCTTTAACGTTGCTCTTCGACAGTGCGATGTCCATGATAGAGACATCGTGACGTTAATCAAGGTGAGCTGGCCATTCGTGTATGTCAGTTTGCTTATATCCCGTTTGTTGTCAGTCTATCGTATTGTATGAGGTCGGGTATCATGCTGAAAGTATGGCTGGTATCACTGACCTGGTTGGACACTGTCCGGTTGAGGTCAAATCGGCATGTTCCTGTGTTCAAGTACGTTTCGGTGACGAGTGATTGTGGCACCCTCATGAGATCTTGTTTATAGGCCGAAATGTATATTCGACTTGCGGCGTTGGCAACCAAGAACGAGGACTATGATAGGGCATTACAGCTCTTGTCGCGAGCGCAATTACTCGGGCCATTCTGTGTGGTCCCAGACCTCGAGATTGTTTCTTTAGTAGGTGGAAGTCCACTACATTGCAGCGTGTGTTGATGATTCTAGATATGTGGCTGGAGGTTTGATCATCTGCAATTTACCATTCGTCGGCAAAATTGTGAAGTTTTGTACGTCGCTGGACGTACTAGTGAGGCGCTGGACTCGCTCCGGACAACAACACGCGACTTTGGAGAAGATGTAAGAATCGGAGAGGACAACGCCGAGTGGATCACCGGTGAACAAGTCCATTCACGTTGGTGTTAAATAACCTAATACAACACCTCTACTTCAGCGTTTACCCAGAAATGCACGAGGTCATTGGAAAGTCTGGGCGACAATTTAATGACATCCCAGAACTACACCGGGGCCATTTCCCATTATACAATGGCTTTGAGCACGGGTCCGGTGACACAGGATGGAATTCTGATCAAGCGGAGCAAGGCATATGCAGCAGCACATGCATGGGAAGACGCTTTGAAGGACGCAGATGAGGTATAGTCGCCACTTTCATTGCATAGTGCGTTCTCAAGGTTGTTGTTTGTCAAGGTAATCGACTTGAGCCCGCATTCTCCATTGGGCTACGAAAGAAAGCACGAGGCGTTGCAGGGCATGGGTCGACATGACGAGGCAGTCCGAACATTTAACGACATGCTTTCTATTCCCGAACGCTCCACTGACCCACTGACACAACGTGAGTGTATGTTTTTATCTGTTAATGAATACACGCTAATACGTTCAGGAAGATCTTCGTTCAAAGTATTACAATCCTTTGCAGTCCACAACAGCAATTCAAACCCTGAACCCGTGTACGTTGGCGCTTCCCGATCATACCCGCCATAGTCGTGACCACTGAGCTAACGGTTACAGCCTCGCAACCTCCCGGTCGACATTTTCTTAATGTGGTAGATGCTCCTCGCGTGGAAGGCGAAGGGGTGGTTCAAGCCCAGAATCTCTCTCCACGACATTATGAACAGCAACGCGGTGATCAGCTTGGAGAACTCATTGCACAAATCACCGCCCTGCGGGTGCAGTTGGATTCGGATGTGGCTATTGCGGAACACGGTCGAGTATTGCGCAATCAATTGACAGATGTTCTGAACACAACATTGCGGTTATCACACGAACAAGGAATGGTGACACCGCAAAAAGACGATCGCGGCCAAGTCACTGGAAGCATGCCTGGTAAGTGAATGGTAAAGTGACGACTCCTTCAGAACATTTACATGACATGCATACTCAAGGATACCCTTCTGTACCTGCTTCATCGGGGCTTCGTCATCCTGTCCGTCCGGTGGAAGTAACCAGTGGTAGCACAAGTTCACTCACTCCGGAAGGTTCTCGTCGCAAGCACCATCAGCAAGACTCGAAGACCCATCCTGCCGATAGTTCACCCCCAGACGAGTACCGCCAAAGCCTACGTGGGCCGGAGAGCCCCACATACGATCGACATTCTCGGTCTTACCCCTCCGGAGCAAGAGGCACCTTGGAGCGTTTCGACGATTACCCATCGAAACCTAGACCGCGCCGCAGAGACAGTGATCATTCGGAAGATAAGCAAGGCTATGAGCTTCAGTACCACACTCCTAGACGTCGTCGTGAGCTCCAAGAACGACCGAGCGACGCTGACAGCGGTAACGAGTCTGGTGATACACTCGACACTCAACCGCAACACCATCGCCGTCTTAGCGACCACTCCCAAAATCTCTCCGGAATTGGAGGCAATGTCAGTATTCTACCCCACTCTTTACAAGGTCCAGAGTTGGTTGGACGCAATACCGGTGGAACTCTACCCCAACCATCGGAAGCATTACCTCCAGCTATTGTAATTAGACCCAGATCTGTGGGCTCCAGCACCCAGTCATCGGATTCTCAATCTGAAAATGAGAGCCTTGTCCGTGGACAGGCGAGACGGGGTGTTTCTGCGCCGACTCCACTAGTTCACACAGAACCAACGCCAATGACTGCAGACGTACGACCTCGCCAACGAAGGCGATCCTCAAGGCCCCACTCTTCGAGGCGTTCCTCCGGGGGATCGGAAAACCCTGGAAGCCTCAGTCAAGCTCCAAGCTGGTACCAGGCTCCCCAAGGCGGAGTACTATTGTTTGCTTTCGGTACGGACGAACGAGCACTGACATGATCTGTCTTACAGACGTTCGTTCCGCCACCTACGGCTACTAACGTTCATGTTCAGCAACCAAGTGTTTTGGCTCAACCGCCAATTTACGCAGTCATGCCACCTGGTCAGGTGAGCGTGCTCGATGTCCACCTATCCTTGTTCAACACCTAATCCATCGTTCATCACAGATCCTTGCCCAACCTCAGGCTCCTCTGCATGATGCACTACTCGAAATTCTGAGGGTGAGTGGCCGCCCAAATGCTTCAGTCGCATCAGCAGTCATAAACACGCGCATTCAAATACTATCAGGAACAACGACTCGCACACCGAGCGAGCATCGATCAACAACAAGAACTGACGAGACAGATGCGGAGTCTCAGCGAATGGCTCATGAGAGAGATGCAAGACAGACTGACAGAATTGCGGAGTTTGACGGCGAGATCATATCTCTATCCTTATCCACAAAGGCAGGGAGAGATAGGCCACGGCCAGTCTCATTATGGTGTCGGTGGTACGGGATTAGGTGCGTGTTTATGCTGACATAGTCAGCGTTTTTGTGTGCATACCTACCCGACTTTTTTTACAGTCCCACCACCTTTCGAGACGCCGTGGCAACCTCCATGGTCGCCCCCGCCGAGATCCTTCAATGCGACACCCTCTAGTGCCACCCTCTACACTCCACGTCCATCGTCACCTATGCAGCAAAGCCCCAATATCCCACCACTGCCTTTTGGATATGAATTTGGGGGATCCGCCATCCCACAAAGACCTGGCGAATCGACAGGGAATGACGAACATGCACCGTCACTCGGGTTGAGGTATTCTCCCAAGATACACTCGCCAATGGTCCCCGCAGCGCCGTTAAAGTCAATCTTGAAACAACCCCCATCACAGGTTCAGGCTGCATCGAATGGTGCGTCGTTTTGTTATCTACGTATTATCAGCATTTATGACGTCTCATGCTTTTGCCTGCGGAAACATGCATTTGATTTCTCAAAAAGAATTAGCATCATCGAAATCGCTCCTGTTGGCTCCCGAGCGCGAAAGCCCCAAGTTCACGCCATGTATGTGTACCTTTTCCCCGTATGTCTCCTTAAATGGTGGTCACTCAGACATTCATCTAAGGGGTTCCAGAATACGACAGCTCTAAAAAGTCAATGTTGGCAGCTGAAGACGAGGGAGACGCCAAGACGGCCAAGTCGGGGGAGGGGCAACGACCCGGGGTGACCTTTGGGTCAGCCACTTACTATTGACTTGACCTGTACCTTTCGTTTCTTGTCGACGCGTCCATGATATTCACATCGTCACGCTCTTTCGCGATGTTCGTCGATACCACAACATGCCTGTCATCATCCCAGGAGTGAGATGCAAATACTCCGAGTCAGAGAAACAACTACGCACCTTGTCATCAAGGCCTCAGCCTGAATCTGCAACGCCACTAGCGCGCTGGTCGATTGCCAAAACAGGTTAGACTTGATAGCCCCTCTTGAACGAGGCGAGCAAACACACCATCCTCTTGAGCTCTCAACTATGATTCGCACTACTACTACTCTCTCTTTCATCGCGATGGCGTCATTGGGGAGTGCAATTGGGCACACCCTTGTTGGAAATACGCAAATAGTGCTCTCCGAGTCCTGGCTATCATGGAACGAAACCTGCAAAGCAATCGAGAGCCAAGTCTCCACAGCATCAAAAGTCTACTACGATCAGGGTTCGTTAACATTTTCTCCCTCATGTTGGAGTCCATGTTCAAGCATGATGCTCACTGTAGACTCGACGAATTACCAAGAAGACATCAAGCACTGGGTAAGCTCGAGTACCCAAAGTGCAATGTGCTCGTTCGAGCCTGGTACACCTGAAGATGTTGGTATTGCGGTGAGCAGAATGTGCTGAATCTATGTGTTGTTTCATTCAGCAAGGATGACGCGTCTAGCTGCAAATTATTGGTCAAACAAAAACTCCTTTCGCGGTTCGTGTCCATGCTCTGGGAAATTTCAAAACCTTAGTCATGTCCCTATAGGTTAAGGGCGGTGGTCACACCACTAACCCGGGGTTTTCATCTACTGTTGGAGTCCAGATAGCAATGTCGCAATTCTCAGAAGTTGTTTATGATTCCGCGACGCAAACAGTTGTAATAGGAGCGGGTCAGCTCTGGAATCAAGTTTACGAGAAGCTTGAGCCATACAATGTGAATGTCGTTGGTGGTCGAATACCTGGTGTGGGTGTTGCCGGGTTTACTCTTGGGGGAGGTATGTTTGAACGCCATGTGTTACTGACAGGTACTTAAAATGACGCCAATCAGGCTACTCGTGGCTTACAAACCAATATGGTTTGACCATCGACACTGTGGTAGCTTTCGAGCTGGTTGTGCCTAATGGGACAGTCATTGATGTCACAGAGACGTCGTCGCCAGACCTGTTCTTCGCCCTGAAGGTACGTGGTCTTCTAAACGTGATTTCATAACATAACTGATTTCTTTCTAGGGTGGCCTGAATAATTATGTGTGTGGAAATGTTCAGTGACGAACCAACGACTTGTTGCTAATCATCGTCCAGGGTATTGTGACCAGGTTCACATTAAAGACGTTCCCGCAGACGCAAGTTTGGGTGCGTATGCATTCATTTTAAATACCTGTTTAGATTCCCTAACCCAGGATATACAGGGGGGTCTCATTTCCTACAAGGCTGATGACATAGACCAAGTGAACCTAGCGACGGCAAATTTTGCAGCAAACAGCGTGGATCCAAAGGCTGCAATATTCACCATGTATAACTGTTTTGCGGATCATGTAAGCCCATCTGCAGCGTCTCATTTGAAATCCAATTCAACAGATCTGTTCATCTAACATAGCTGCAACCGGTCGTGATCATTTTCTATGATGCACCAGAACCACCTACTGGAATGTTTGAAGAATTTTTTACACCTTGCATGGAGAATTTTACTTCGAGATCCTTCTCTGATTTCATGCGGTCTTTATCTCCGGTGTCTGTATTCCCGTCATCACGGTAAGTCTGGCTCTTGTCGAAGCTGAAAGAGATCTTTCATAAAGGAATCAACAGAGGTGTCTCCAACTCAATTTCTGTAATGAACTATACGCTCTCATTGATTGAATCGACTGTTAACGAGACCACTGTAAGCTTTTCCTCACTCACAATCCGAGTTGCTGACCATTCCACTCCAGTATTGGGCACGAACCCTCCCAAAAAACGGTAGCGGGTCTTTCATTTCCTACCATGTAGAGCCCTCTCTCCCCTCGCTCTTCACCCACAACATGACTCCATCGGCATACCCGCCCAACCGCACGAAAGGCCTCCTCCCGCTCAACATCTGGTATGGATGGAATTCCCCGGAATTCGACCAAGTCTTTTATGAAGCGATCCGGACGAGTGCGAAGACGCTCGAAGTGGATGCCATCAATGATGGGCAGAGTGACGTCGCCAACGCCTTTGTCTATCCCAACATCGCCATTTTCGATACGCCGCTGGACAAGTTGTACGGTGAAAACGTACAGAAATTAAAGGATATCAAGAAAACGGTAGACAGAGAGGACGTGATGGGCCTTGCTGGCGGTTTCAAGTTCTGATTCCACTGGCATTATGGCACGTACAGTATGTACACATTGTATCGTATATCGTGAACCTGAAGTCAGATGGTGATCGGTCGCATAGGTGTCTGAGCCTGTGTTGCATACACGTTCACTTACCGACAACCCACTTCGCCACCTTGCCCTGCAGCGCCTGTGC
>JBBPMW010001301.1:0-10727 GCA_038090535.1 Tylopilus alboater | reverse complement strand
AGAGTGCTATCATAGTACTGTCCACATGGACCCTCGCTATGAGTACTATGACACTGTCCAGTACTGTCCAGTACTGGACAGTTACATCAGGTTTTGCTGATGAGGACCACTGAGCGACCAGATCAAGATGGGAGCCGTCGAGGGTGATTGGATGTGCTGAACCGATGTAGAGCGTATCCAGAGAGGTGGTAGATGAGGCCAGATGGATGGCATAATGAGCAATGCACGTTGTGACTCGAAATGAGACCACTAGCTAGAAACAATATAAGTTAGCACCAGCAATTTACGCGCAAGTTGAGCGATGTACCTAGGCCATCCACAGCACCTACCAACCATCCACGACGTCCCACCAGTCACCTGAACCCACCATGTCGATGTGGCAAGCTCAAACTCGAGTCCTAGAGGTGTCAGTCACACCAGGCCCACTCACCGAGTCAATTGACTGTGTTGAGGCTGAATCAGACATGTTGGACATGCCACATATATTGTACATGGACTGGAGAGGGTGTAGGACCAATCCCGAGGCACGATACATGAACCCGCAGGTACCAGAGTCAATCAAGTCAACTGCATGCACTTGGACAGTGCGACTGCACTTAGCCGAGCCACGACTTCCCATATTGGGTAACCGCTCGAGCGCAGCATCACATGGCCACCACACTACTATGGACGACAATTCAAGTCATTTAACATTCTTTTGGATATACCTTCATTGAGTATTCACTCATTTTATATCATTTCTTCTTAGGACAAATACTTACAGCTATTGTTTTAGCCTCTCATGTTTGAGGGGGAGTGTTGGAATTTTATTCCCTATATGGTATTTAGCTTACATAAGCAGTACTTACATCGCACCATAGTAGCTTATTCCTACTTAGTGACTTACTGAGTATTCTACAGGTTATAAACCCTGTATCCTACATAACATACATATAGATTGGTTAAAGGACAAGGAAGATAGTGGATTTGCCATTTTAGCCCTCTACTTCCCTCAAAGCCTTATACCTGCTGAGTTCTGGAAGGCTTGTCCCACAATGACAAATGGGAATGAGCAGGCACACAGAAACATATGTAAATCAAGATAGGATCAATCTCACCCTGCTTGGAGATGTAATGCATAGGCAAGACTATAATGAACAGATCAATTCTAGTATTGAGATTCAATCAACATATGGAATTGAGCTGCAAGATCAAAGGTTGACACATGTACATCACCCATCATGCATTGTTTCATGCTTAAGTTTGTTACCTTTGTTACACTCCTAATAGCAAACTCACCTTCACCCAGTATAAGCCCAATATTGACAGTATAAGAAGAAACAACCATTGTCAACTATTCATGAAAATCATCACAATAATGAACAAATCTATATACTACCAGTCAATCAGCCCATTAGCTCTTGTCCACAACACAAACCTACCATAAGTCACTTACCCTCATTTGAACATACACCATCCACCTCTATCTTACTATCAATCCCCATCCAGCATAATACACCCCCACTTTCAGCATGTATCCTCATGAATGCCTTAACACTGGGAGTCAGCATTACTGACTATCAGTCATTTTCTACCACATACCACACATACCATACTAGTTTTGACAATGAACAACATACTACAGCACCAGTCTACATCTCCCCCATCAGTTCAAGTTCACTTGCCAGTACACAGAGGACTGAGGACTGGAATGTCAGGGGTCAGCAGTGTGTACAGTGCAATACAATAATATCTTGTATGTAAAAAGCTAAACTTACCAAATAAAGTCTTGGATCAGTGGACATGATGGTGCTGAGGGAAATCAAGCAGTGTTAAGCATAAGGCAATGACAAGAGGCAATGGCTACCAGCCATGATAAGGTATATGTGGGCCATACTATGGCACACCAGCAATATGAAAGGATGAGCAAGATGAAAAGAAGATGAGGTGCTAAGCCACATCTGTGACAGCACACTGGCAACATGAAAGAATGAGCAAGATGAGAAAGATGAGGTGCTGAGGGGAATCCAGCAGTGTCAAGCATAAGGCAATGATAAGAAAGGCAATGGCCACCATGATAAGGTATATTTATGGGCCATACTGTGGTAACATGAAGGATGAGCATTGAGTAAGACGAGGAGAAAGATGAGGGAAAGAGGGAGTGCTCACTGGTTCTTATAATGCTTGATTGTGTAGTCAGTATGTGGTTTGGAAATATTCCAAAAGCCAAGCAAGGTGGTTTCATGGGGTCTTGGCTGTGATCCCCACACAAGGCACTGGACTTTTTAGCCACTGCAGGTACAACATGCCATAATGCTTCTTTAGAGTAACAGAGCACTACAAACTCCTATTGTAGAGTGGACAGATCATGGTGCTATGTTTAAGGCTGTAGGTGCTGCATTATATGAACATTTCAAATCTCATATTCTAATACTGGCCAGATAACAAATTGGACATGGCCTCTCTTATAAGTTGCTCTCCAGTAGATGTCACAGATGCTACTCACCCCAATCTAGCTTCTTGCAGACATCTCAATGTGGTGCTCAGAACTCAAGCTGATTGCCATTCAAAATGCACCTACTGTATATGGTCTGGTTCCCCATCTAATACCCCAGCTCAAGATTGAACAGAATGGGTCAAAAGTGAGGCTTCAAGGCTTCTTGACCACTCATTGTTCTTGTGTGGAGGCTTCAGTGAAAACATATATTGCTCACTCACCTTTAATTTCATTTCTCTTGATACTTTACATAGGAAAAGACTAGAAATTTCACATACTCAGCCATAAAAGATGCCATTATGGAATTTTTTTATATCCGAACTTATCGTATCACAGACAAATATCCTGATTGTTTTTGTAAATCAGTTCCTTCACCTTGTCTTGTGCTTGTTTCATTGGCAGTAAGAAATTTTCATGTTCTCAAACTGTGCTAATAAGATCTACTAGCAGTACAATTAGTGTTTAAAAGTCCAGTCCAGTTCATTTTTTTTGGTTCCAAACGAGGCAACTGGTCTGCAACCAGTCCTGGAAAAGTCTCAGGTACTTGCAAACACAATCAGACCACAAAAAACCAGTCCAAAGCAGTCCTACATCAGTTGCCAACCAGTTGCAACCAGTTTTTTGAAAAACCAGGATTTTGACCCCTAACCCATGGGAACCATACTTCTTACTATAAGAATGAAATATACTATGAATTCATAGCTTCTAATGACCTCTTTGTCAAGTAATTTGGACCATAGGAAGTGCAGATATGATTTATTTAAAGCTACATGTCAAGTTCAGAAGTGTCAAAATGTCTCAAAGTGAAATATGGTCTAATAAAATCAGAGAAAATACCAGAAAATCAGGAAAAATTTGGGAAAGTAGGTAGTGTGGCTGTACTCCAGTTTCAACTGGTCCTGGACCTGTCTTTTGATTTTTACCAAATCTGGCAACTGGCAACTGGACTATGTAATTGGTAATTGGATTGAACTGCAATTGCAGTCCAGTTGCCAGTCTTTTTGCAGTCCATTGCAGTCCAGCAACTGGACTTTAAAACACTATGTACAATTGCACTCTTCAAAAAATGGCTCATTAAAGTCAATGCCTCATTTCTCTGCCAAGAGCTAAGTTCTTTAGCATTTATATCATGGCAGTAGGCTTAGAGATCAATTCAATGGTCCTATAGAGCATGGAAGAATGGTAAGTTCAACATTGTCATCACTACATCTTCTCTTCAGCTAATCATCACACCAAGGCTGCCTAATCATCAATCACCTTTTGTCTTACAGATCATTTTCCTTTTTTTCTATTTTCTTTTTCAAATTCCACTTTTCCATGAGGTCCACTGATCTCCCTCTCTTTTTCATACCACAATCACCCTGTTATATCATTGCCCCAGCAACATGTCTCAGTGATCATTGTTGCATTTGCATTCACCAATGCCATCATCTTGCTCTTTGCTTTATGGCAGGCATCTGTTATGCAACAAGTTGCACTCTCACAATGCATTTCCAGCTGGTCAAATGACCTGCAGTGGCAAGCATCAATAGGGGTACACTTTTACTACACTTTTGATACACTTTTCACCATATTTTTGGTATATTTTTGGTATATTTTTTACTATATTTTTTGTTTGTTTTTTTATTATACTTGTGCTATATTTTTTAGTAGTTAGGATTAGAATTAGGATTATTACCATCAGGATTAGGATTGAATTGGAATTAGCATTAGAAATTAGAATTAAGATGAGGATAGAATTAGAATTGAGATTAGGATATGTACTATGAACACTATACATACTATGAGCATACTATGACTACTATGACTACTATGTACTATGTATGAACACTATACACACTATGAATACACTTTGAATACTATGACTACTATGAAACTATGAACACTATGAGTTATCTATGAAAATGCTATGATTGCTATGAGCACTATGAGTACTATGGCAAAATTCAGGGTTTGCTGATGAGCACTCCCCATTAGAATGGCATCATAAATGCCAACAAGATGAATTTCCTAAAAGGTAGATTCTCCACATCTTCCTTCCCCTTATATGGCATGAAAACCACTGCATGGCATGCAACAACTATGGCATGTGCCTTGGCTGTGGCACTGCAGCTAGCAGCCATAACTTCAGCCATGCAGTGGACAGTCTCACCAACCACACCACCATGTTTTGTGGGAGGGAAGCTCCCACTGACCAAATATCTCATCTTCACTGCCAACATGATGACCTCTTATATGACTTAGTAGCTGCACACAAGGAAATTGCACACTTATCACAGGGGTCTTATCTTCCCCAACCCATTACTGTCCATGACAAGGCTTGTCAAATTAAGTGGGCCCATCTTACATTGCTCAAGGTGTCCATGGAGGTAGACCAGCCCACAGCTGGTCCTTCTCATGTATCCTCTTCATCTCATTTTTTTATGGGGAGGATGCAAGCAAAGCCTGCTGCCTTTGCTCCCTCCAGATCCATTACTTTTTTGTCCTGCCTGTAGGCATTGTAACACCATCTCCTCATGCAAGGGGAAGGAGCATCAAGCTTCACCTGTGCCAACCTACAATATCCTTCCATATAAGGATCTTTCAATGGATGACTTGGTTCCAGGCCCTGATGATGCCTTTGACCTTGTCTAGGAAACTTTATTCCCAAACTTCATAGGATGAGAGCCACTCAAAAATGTCACCCTTTTGGATAATGCATGTGATGCCAAAGGTGCTCACACTTTCTTTGCTTGCATGGGCAAATATTTCTATGTGTACTAAGGAGAGACTCTTGTTCACACTTTTGATAATTACAATTGAGGGCACCTCCTCCTAATGCCAACAAGGTGGCTGTTGAATGCCACAATTCACTTTAATAGAGGAATCTCTCATTTGTTTGTTCAACATTGTGGACACAACCCGCATGGTCTTTGCTGCCACATACCTTGAGGAGAAGAGCAAAGCCCCCTTATATTGTCAGGCCTCAGACCTAATCACTTTTCTCCACCAATGAAGGAAAAACAAGGATCTCAAGGTGAGCAACTTGAAAGTGAAGAAAAAGAAGGAATTGCTTTGCAATGAGGGACAGTGGGTCATTGCAACTAAAATGGTGGAACTCCCCTCACCAGTAATTATCCATACATTGCAAGAACATATTATATCCAAGCCGTTTAAATGCTCTGAGAGAGCTCAAATCCAACAACAGAAATTAACTTTCCAGCTCCTCTCCTCCTTCACCCAATGTTTAGGAGGAAACTTCCAAACCTTGAGGATGTATTGTTCTCAATTTCAAAATCTTCTTTCTTGCTTATGAGGCACCTCTGATTAGTGCTCCAGTTGATGACTGGTGTTACATGAGACATACTTCTACATTGAGTCACTAACTTGCTGTCTCAAGGGAGGTACTCACATTAAGACACAACGTCCTCAATAGGCATAAAGGTGGTGAGAACTTTAGGACAAGTTCTGGAGAGGTGATTCAAGACATAGCAAATATGCTATGATTGTGTAGATCAAGAATGGGTACTACAATACATGCAGCGAATCTGGGTTGATCCTGATGTGAAAGGCACAATTGGCCTGTCTGATATCTTCATCGATGACAGGAAAGGGAGGAGGATTTCAGAAGGAATATCATGAGGAGCAGCCAGGTGGTGGTATCACTCTGCTTTGGCCATGTCGTGGAAGATGAGGATTAGTTCCTGCATAATGAGGTCTTTCTCATAGAGCGGGAGGTTTTCCAGGATGAGGATGGGATCTGTGATGATGGCAGCGTAAAGAGAAAGAGTGGAGGTAATTGGTAAGAAAATAGGATGCACTTGCTGGAATTGCAAGAAGGAGATATGGGAGGAAGAGGAGAATACTGACGAGGTGGAGGAGTTGGAGGAAGGCATGGTGATAGACTTCAAGAATGATTGGGGACAAGAGTGGGGGGTGGGTGGTGGACAATTCTCTTGCAGGTGGTAATAATGGCAATGAAGATGGCGAAGATGAAAGTGATAAGGGTAATGGCAAGTAGGGCTTGATAGAAAATGACCTTAGGATGGGTGAGATGGTTCATATACTAGGGGGTACTTCACGTAGAGATGCCACATCTAGTATGAGGTTTGAGGAGGAAGTGAGTCAGCTTAAAAGCTTGGAGGATTTCTGGAGCATGGCAAAGATTGGATTCAAGTTCCCAGGTGTTTTCTGAGGAGGGGTAGCCTTTCCATGTGGTTAGATACTGGCAGCATCTGGCTGTGCCTCGATGTGATACAATCCTGTCCACTTCATATTCTTCTTCAGTTTCTAGAAGGTCAGATGGAGGTTGAGAGAAGTTCAGACCATGTGTTGCATTCTCGATATAGGAGGATAAGAGGGTGGCATGGAAGACATTGTGAATCTTCCAGGTGGGAGGGAGGCAGAGTCAGTAGGTGAGGGGAGATAGTACCTGTGAAATTTCAAAGGGACCCAGTCGTTTGGGAGCAAACTTCTGAGATGGGTAGTGAAGGTGAAGGTTAGTGGCTTCTGGCCAAACCTTATCTCCTACCTTCCAGGGATGAAAGGGTCTTGTGATTCTTTCAGTCATCAATCGCCTTGCTGTTTTATGAGCAGCAAGGGCTTCATTTTGGGCTTCTTCTAGGGAGGTGAGGCGATTTTCTAATGCAGGGAGGAAGGTTTTTCCAAGCGGAGGGTAGGCTCTGGATTCATAGCCAAAGAGCAAGGAGAAGGGAGATACTTTGGTGGAGGAGTGTGGGATGGAGTTGTGATGGAATTCTGCAGTGGGAAGGAATTCGGTCCATTTCCGAGGGTTGTTAGTGCAAAAAATGTGAAGGTAGGTTTCTACCTCCTGATTGGTGTGCTCAGTTTGTCCATCTGTTTGTGGGTGATAAGCAGTGGAAAGGCAGACATCATAGTGGAGGAGGCGGGCTAGTTCTTTGGCAAAGGCAAATGCAAACTGGGGACCTCTATTAGAGATAATGGAATCATGGAGGCTAAAGCATCAGAAGACATTGGAGAAAAAGAGAGAAGCTACTCCCGCTGCATCAATGGTTTTGGAGCAAGGGATGAGAATTACCCCCTTCATAAGGCCATGGTCAACCACGACCATTAAGAAGTCATGTCCAGCAGAGGGGGGAAGATTGGTGATGAGATCAATGGAGAGTTGTTTGAATGGTAGGAGTGAGGAGGAGGCAATGGGAGTGAGTGGAGGATGAGTGGGATGAGTGATAACCTTATCTTGCTGGCATATGGTGCAGCCAGCAATGAACTTGTTGATGAAGGTGGTGAGGCCAGGCCATCAGAAGTCTCATTCTAGGATGGCTTTGGTGTGACAACGTCCAGCATGACCAGTAGTTGAAGATTCATGGATAGAAAGAACCAGGGATTGACAAGAAGTGGGAGGGACATATAATCAACCCTTGAAGTATAGGTGACCATTGTCAAAGGTTCAGTCAGAGAGGAAGGAGCAAGGGAAGAGGGGGGAGCTGTCCTGTAGACTTTGGATGGCTTTAAGGATGAGGGGGTCAGAGGATGAGGAAGATTTGATATGCTGAGCAAGGGAGAGATCTAGGGCATTGATTACTACTGGTTCAGGACAGATTGCAGTATCAACATTGTTGGTAGTGGTGTCAATGTGATTTCAATGGGAGAGGGTGTTGGCAGGTGCCATTTTGGATCCAGGAGTGACTTGCCATTGGATGTCAAAGTCCTGTAGGAAGAGAGACCATCTGGCTTGTCATTGAGATAGCTTGCGAGGGTCCTTGATATATGAGAGATTTTTGTGGTCAGTAATGACAGTGATGGGGTGAGAGGTTCCCTGAAGGTATTGGCGCCATTTGCCAAGAGCAGGGATGACAGCAAGGAGTTCTCTGTCATAGATATCATAGTTTTGTTCAGCCAAGGAGAAGGTTCAAGAGAAATAGGCGCAAGGATGGAGGTCGCCATTGGTATCTGCTTGGAGAAGGACAGCTCTAGTAGCAAGAAGGAATGTGTCTGTCATGATAGAGAAGAATTTGGTGACATCGGGGATTTTGAGGACAGAAATGGAGAAGAAGGTCTGTTTCAGGGTATCAAAGGTGTGTTGTTGAAGGGGAGTCCAGACCCATGGTTCTTCTTTTCGGGTGAGGAGGTTAAGAGGAGCGACAATGTTGGAGAAATTGGGGATGAACTTTCTGTAGAAGTTTGCGAAGCCAGTAAAGGATCAGATGGCTTTAACTGAGGTGGGGGGTTTCCAATCATGAATAGCATTGAGTTTCTTCATGTCCATCTTGACTTTTCCTTGTCCAATGATCATGCTGAGGAATTCCATCCTAGGAGTGTCAAAAACACACTTGAAGGGTTTAAGGGAGAGTTCATGTTCTCTAAGGCGAGTAAGGACATGTATGGTTCATTCATGGTGAAGAGGAAGGTCATCCTTGGTATGGATGCCAAGATTGTCCATGTAGATCTTGAGCCACCATTCAGCCACCATGTCAGCAAAAATGTGATTCATGAATGCTTGGAATATAGGGGGAGCATTACAAAAGCCAAAGAACATGACTGTGGGTTCAAAGAGGCCAAGGGGTGTGATGAAGGCTGCCTTCCATTGGTCTTCTGGACAGATGCAAATGTTGTTGTATCCCCATTGGATGTCAAACTTGGTGAACAAGGTGGAGTCCTTCATGTCATCTATGAGTTCAGGGATGAGGGGCAGAGGATAGGTGTTTCAGATGGTATGGGAGTTCAGGTAGCAATAATCCTGACATGGGCAAAGGGACCCATCCTTCTTTGGTATGAAGAAGAATGGGAAAGCTTGGGGGTATTTCAAGGGTACGATCCAGCCAGTCTTTAGATGTTCAGTGATGAACTGTTGATAGGTTTCCATTTCAGCTGGGTTCAGAGGGTATACTTTGGCAATTTTTGGGGTGAATGAGGGAAGTAGGTCAATAATGTGGGGGCATAAGGGAGGGAGTTGATCATAAGTTTTCTCAAAGAAGATGTCTGCAGAAGAGGAACACCATTCATGGATGGGTAGTTCTTTAGGAGTGTCCTGTTGGGCGATCTGGGTGAAGATGGTGGTCTTTCCAATGGATTCCCCCTGGAGCCATGCTTCTCATCATAATAATCTCTTGGAAGTTTTGACATCAGCATCTAGTCCAAGCCAGCGAAGAAGGTATCATTGGGGAAGATGGTCATAGGGTTCTACTCAAAGGAAGCGGGGAATAGTCATGGTGTGAGAGATCTAGTTGATTCTAGGGTTCCATTTGCATAACCAGGGCATTCCTAAGATGATCTGGTGTCTGCCAAGATTGAGAACCATGAGGTTAAGGGTTTCTGAGGAGTTGGGGAAGAGGATGTTGGTGTGTGCCTTCCATAAAATGGTTCCTTTGGTATTATAAGTTCTATCTACATTGTAAGCAGTGATGGGTTTCAGAAAACAAAGTAGGGGGAAGTTGGCGAGGGTTAGGAGACCAGTATCTATGAAGTTTCCAGTGGCTCCACAATCGATAAGGGTGGTGGTTTTGATGGTTTGATTGCCAGAGGACAGAGAGACAGGGATATGAAAGGTTCTCTCATTGGATAGTCCTACTAATACATGGGTGATGTCTAGGGAAGAAGACATCAAGGTGACTTCCCAGTTCAAAAATCCAAGTCACTGGTAAGAGCTACAGAGACTTCCTCAGCAGGATCTTCATAGCAAAGCTTTAGAGTTTGGAGGACTTCTTCCTCATTCTTGCCCTGGGTTTTCAGGCTTTGGACATAGGTCTTCAAAGCAAAGAGTGATGGAGTGGGAGTAATGGTGGGGGTGATGGCTGGGGTAGTTTCGGTAGTATGAACCCTTTGATTGGAAGATGAAGGTCATTGAGGAGGGGTTGCAGAAGAGCGACATTGGGTGGCATTGTGGCCTGATTTCCTGCATCGAATGCATAATCCTTCTTGAATGCATTTGGCCCATTCAGTGGGGGAGAATTTTTTAAGGCAAATGACATCAACATCCATAGCATTTGGGTCTCGAGTGGGGCAATGGTTAACAAACAATGGTGCAGTCTGTCATCCTTTCAGGACATTGATATGCATATTCTGGGTATGGAAGATCTTTGCCTGCTCAATCCACTTGTTAATGTCAGTGGAAAGGGTTGACATGGAGAGGATCATGGTAACAATTTGTTGATCGAGACCAAGGGAGAAGAGGTCAATGAGGGTGGTGGCATCTTTAAAAGTCAGTGATGTACTCTTGGAATCCATCATCAGTAGTTTCGCTGGGGAGGCGGAAACTCTTCTGGATGAGCTTATGGAGCTTGTTTCTGGC
>JBBPMW010001300.1:0-10733 GCA_038090535.1 Tylopilus alboater | reverse complement strand
TTCAGTCCATCTTGCGTGATGGCGTTTCCGGATACTGCGGGGGCAACCGACGCGCCATCCTAACACTGTGACTACATATGTCTATCAAACATTGGCGTTTGGACAAAGGACACGTTGAACCCATTCGTCCTAAACGGTCGTCTATCAGACTACTAGATCTGACCTGCCCATGCCACAACAAGAACGCGGCTAGAGAAACCCCATCTCGCAGAAACGATCACCCCAGTGTCTCACAATCGATCAGTTTGTAGATCGGACATAGAGTCAGAAAAACGCCACCGACCGTGGCTACCGCTTTCCGAGTTCGGCCCGAGGTGCGGTTCATCATTTTGTCTCACCGCCACCATCACGCGTCAGTCGACGTGGAACGTTCTACCTCCAAAATTGCTTGACATTGAGGCTGTCGCTCGCACTATATAAACCCTGTTCGGGAGTGCTCCATTTCCTCCGAGTCTCACTCACATCGCATGTCTTGAATCTAGATTACTGATTAGGAATAGCTGACTGGGTACTTGTCCGAGTAGTTCAGCAACGAAAATACGCGTTTCCAGAAACAATCCATTAAAGAGAAACGACGACAGGAAATCCGCCCAGTCTGGCACTCGCCAGTGGAGTTATCGGTTGCAAGACGATATTGGATCACTCGGTTTGTGATTGGCTAGAAAGACCTGCACGTGACCTATTCATTGGAGATCGCAATCGCGGCCGCTTGTTGTCCTTCAAGTTGTCTTTTCCCCGTCTCTTGCCCAGTCCTATCTCTCATCTTTCCAGATCACAACGCAGCAAGTCGAGAGGTGGCCGGTCGATCTATTCCATCCCTGACATTCCTTGCCTCTCCGCCAGCCGGAGCACGTCTGATCGCGCTTTGAGCGTGTATCGTTTCTTGCTCTTGCACCCCGAAGAGACAAGAAACGATACACGTTTCAAGTATGAACGCGTCGTCGGAATCCAATCCAAGGTTCATTGTATTGCACCCAACTTGTGTGGTTCGTCATCACTGTCCGAACTACACTTTGATTTTGTACTGTGGCACCCACATGTACATATGTACATACGCCAAGCTTATAGGACACATCATCGCATGGTGGCGAACTGTAGAAGGAGGGGCATATTAACATGTAGGGCACGCTAGCTAGTTTGTACGAGAATAAGTGAGAGACAAAGAACACAAGGACGGAAGGACGCCAGCCTGGCATTCACTCAACACCGCCCAATCATCCGATCTGATATGGACTGTAAACCTACTCCACCAGCATGCTCACCCTTCACTTTCATTATTCGTCAATACATCCGGTGCATCACCGCTTCATGCATCCCTGACAAACACCGCCGCAGCGCCCATCCCAGTCCCAACACACATCGACGTCACCAAGACCTTGCAAAAGGCAACCCATCAATCAACAAACCTGCGCAGCATCATTCACACACTAAACCCACCTTGCCATTCCGTCGCTGTAGTTCGTGTAAACCCGTCGCGATCTGTCGCACACCCGTGCAGCGTAACCACCGCGCACACCGATCAGCCTGGGCGATGACGGATGAAACGAAAAAGTGACTTATCTAGCGGATGCCCAAGTGCGATCGCGCCTCCGTTGACGTTGACCTTGTCGAAATCGAGTCCGAGTTTTTGGACACAGTAAACGTGTTGCGAAGCAAATGCCTCGTTGATCTGCAAAAGAAGAGCGTGAACGTTCGTCCTTGACGTCCCCCCATCAGGTTCGGTATACCTCGAACAAATCGACGTCCGCAATGTCAAGACCCGCATGTTTGAGCACCATCGGAATCGCATACGCGGGCCCAATACCCATCACGCGGGGGGGCACACCTACGAAACGAGCACCATCCCCAATCAGCAACATGGCTCTTGCAACAGCGCAACAGTTTCCACGTACCCGCCACCGCCGTGCTGATATGTTTCCCAAGAATAGTCAACCCGAGCGCCTCGGCCTTGCGACGTGTCATCATCAGGACTGCGGCTGCACCGTCCGTGATTTGGCTCGCATTCCCACCCGTTGTTCTCCCATGTCCCCACTGCGGGTACGCCGAGCGGATCTTGAGCAAAGTCTCCTTCTTCGTACCATACCGGATCCCATCGTCCTTTGTCACCGTCACGCGCCGTCGAGACGTGGTACCCGTCGCGGGGTCCTTGATGTTGACGAACACGGTAAAGGGAACGATTTCCTTGGTAAAGTAGCCGGCTTTCTCGGCATGTTCAGCGCGATGAAAAGACTCGGCTGCGAAGGTGTCCATGATGTCACGTGATATATTGTAGTCTTGCGCAACGTTTTCGCTCGTCCAGCCCACGGGGCGGGTACAGTCCTTCGCTGTTGCGTTGGCGCTGATGCTCTCTGACTGGGGTGGGGCACCTTTGTCTGGGCTATCGTCCGAGCAAGAAAGTGACCGTCAACGACGGGACTGGACAAGGGACGGAAGGGTGGCAGAGGATGCAGAAGGGAGTCCGACGTACTTTTGGCTCATGGAGTCGACACCGATGGCGAGTCCGATCTCGATTTGACCGGACCGGATTTGGTTCGCGATTGTGGTCGCGGCCATGAGTCCGCTGGAGCAAAACCGGTTGACCACCTGGACGGGCACGCTTTCCGGGAAGCCGGCAGCGATGGCGGCACCACGGGTGTGGTAGACGGGGTCGGGCGTCAAAACGGTGCCGACACAAATGTCGCCTACGCTCCCCGGGTCGACATGGGAGTGGGCGACGACTTGCTATGGTGGTTCGGAGACACGCCTGACGTGAGCTGGCATACAGGAGCGAGCGGTGGACTTGCCTTGAACATTTCCAGCATGAGTTCGTCGGTGCTGTTGAGGTGGAATCGTTGAGTCCATGATCCACGTCAGCATGTGAGGTTACTTGCGGCGTGTCTTTGAGAGCACCTTTCTTGGCTTTCGTCAAAGGGGAGCGTATGGCCATCGTGACGACGACATCGTCTGGGCGTTGCTCTTGGAGAGCCGCGACGCCGGATGGCGCGTAAAGGTGGGACGAGATTTGCCTGAGACGTTGCATGGTCGTCGACGTCGATGGGCAACGACTGTGTGAAGTCAATCTCACTCTCAACTGACAGCTGGCCCGGGACGGATCTACTTCCGGTCACAGCCACCACCGTTTTCTTCCCTCCGCACTGAGCCAAACCGCTATCATCCATGCAGAGAACTTATATCTAGCATGCTCCTCTGGTTCGCCAAACCTACCCGAGAGTGCCTCCCTCAGGAAACCGGGGTATCCACGCTCAATATTTCTGCCATAGTAATTTCCTGCTTATACGCCACGAGTCCCCCAGTATAACTGTACACCTCACCTTTCTTTTCCAGGATATTACCGCTGATATGCCAGCTGTCCGGCGCCTGCGAAGCAACGTGGCATTACACAATTCGTCGACGCATTTCTTGAATGTCAACGCAGCGTATGTTGTCGGCGTAAACTTAGTGATGCTGATGCTTGCGCAGTTGCACGCGCCTTGAAGCTGCGCACAGGTTGGCTCGTTGGAGAACGCCGTTGGTCCATGTGGACGGTGCATGAAAAAATTTTGTCGATTGTCAAGCCGAGACTGCACGTATTTGTGTATACAGATGGGTGGACACAAGGCTGGAAATGCACCTTGGTACCCACTAGGTGGTCACGCCGTGCTTCCAGTGATCTTGGATCGTCTCGCCTTTCAAGCCGCGCAATCAATGTCGTTAAACCCGCCATGCATATCAAACCCTGTGCGATCATATTCATCGTGGGTCCTTTAATCGATCCCATTACCACGATTGAACCGTGCATCTGTCCCAAAGATGAGCACATCAAACTCGTAATCCTTGTTACCATTCTCGTATATCTCCAGAATGTTGTTTTGGTGTTGACTAGATCAACATTCTCATTGAATGCCTCGTAGAAATGTTCTTCCAAGCATGGGCGTTTGGCACCGAGCGAGTTGCTACCGCTGGCGCTAACAAGGCGCATTTTTTGGGACCCTTGATGTGTTCGCTGACTTTTATCCCCCAGAATGCATAAACCGCATCGTTGCTGAGCTTGTTCTGAAAGACTTTCTGGTAATCACTCACTACAATACTGGAAAGGTCAGAAAAGCGATGATTGGCTGTGCTCTAACGCGGTAGAACGCACACGAAAAGTTGAACCAACCCAAGTCCCACAACCTCTTAGAATTCGCTTCCCGTTCTTATTCACCATCAGCTAACAGCGGTAGCGGAATAGACTCGTGCAGGAGCCCATGGCGCGTCGTACTCAACTTCTTGAATAGTTCCTCGTACATGAGCTTGAAATGGTCCTGCACCTGCTTGCTGAAGCTGCATTGCCTCGTCGGTAGCGCCAGGTTCGGCGTCCGTTGGAAGACGGACAGATGTGTTAACGTATTCTCGGCGGAAATCTCTCAGTGCACATGTCGTTGATGGGCTCAGAGATTGGGTAACTACCAGTACCGATGACCCCGGCTTGCTTTCCAGTTGTCTTGACGCCTTCTTTTGGCCACCGGCTTGTATGACAGCATGGTCCTTTGAACCCTTGTTCGTCCGCCCGTTCAGCAAGGCATACGGCATGCCGAAACCCGTCGCCCATATGCATGCCAACACATCCGTCATCCTCGCGTGATCGTTGCCATCCCTACTTCACCGGACGCGGATATCCCTTCAAATACGGACAAGACCAACCCCTTGGATTAAGCAGGTAGAACGGATATTCCACCGCGACGATTATGCTCACCGTCGACGTCCTCAGCGTCATCGGCATCTCCACCCATGAGTTGCCCTCATCACCTTCGCTCACTTCCACTCTATGCACATGCAGGCACGCGAGTGATCGCGTCGGCGTCGTGACTTATCATCACCAGGTCTCTTGGACAACACCGCAAGGCACTCTAGACCATGTACCTATCGCTCTACTTGTATCCTTGCGAACATTCCACATACATGCTGCACGAACCAAGTTCTTGACCGTATCAAGCTGTCAAACTTCAAAGTTGCATAAATAAAAAGCCGCCCATCCGTCGCATCCAGCAGCAAAAATCTCCGTAAACTTGCCAACAAAAACGTACTCATTCAATTGAGCGCGACCCAATCGCACGCCTTCATAGATTTACTGATATACCATGGCATCCTGACGACCGCCTCCTTGTGCAGCTCGTTGACCGTGCACCTCTCGCTGCACAGCACGAACCTCCCCATCCCAGACTCCCGTCCCGTGTACAGGCACACAGTTGGCGGGCGTGCCGCGCGGAAGTAATAGACTGTAGCCGATAGGGTGTCGATGAGGGTATACAGGTCGTCGTCCTCTTTTGCATTCCAAGTCTGAGGCTTGAGGGCATCCAGTTGTGCCGGGTCTCCACGTCTAAACTGCCCCTTTTCGGTTTCGGACAAAAGCGTACCGGAAGGACTGTAGGACGTTCTCGGCAAAGCGTTGATCGTGCCTCCATACATGTACGTAGAAGCTTCTTCCGCAGAGATCAACCCCTTGACACCAACCAGCCACGGCTGTGCGTGCACGATACGTCCAGAGGTCCCATATACTACCAGGAAGGGAGCGAACAGCATCAGAATAAGCGCGATGACGAGGGGAACCCATGCTCCAGGATACGCTTGATTGAGAGGAGGCTGACCGAACTCCGACTCCAGAATGATCCCGAACAAGAGCAGTTCCCAGAAAAGGTTTGGGAGATAATTGGCTATGAGCCGCATGTACGAGCGTCGCATACCAAAAGCGATCGAGGGGAAGTCTTTCCACCGGATGGTGGCCGCTTGACAACCTCCAAGGACAATGGCTTCACTTTGCGTCATTCCTACCACCTGAATTTCTGGGTCTATATCCCATAACTGCGCTCCCCATTCGTCTTGCTCCGCATACCAGCAACCAGGATCGCAAATCTGAGAAGGCAAAAAGGACACCATGCGCTCTACGATGCGGTCGTTATCGTTGGCCATCGAAAGCCTAACAAGTGCTTGTAGCTCCGTTTCCTGGAAGTGGGGATGGATGCGATGCTCAAAGAAACCCATGAGTGCATATACCCTCTCCGCCCTGAAGTAGGGTTTAGCACCTGGTTCAGCAAGTTTCTCCAGGGTTCTACATTTGCGTCGCCAAAGGGCCGACTTGAGCAGCGAGAGCCTTTCCAACCTTTCCAATGGATCTTTCAGCCCATACGCATTGATTATAGCGGACTCCTCGGTGAAGTCGGCGTAGGCGCGGTTCGCGAGCTGATGGAGGGTGATTGGCATGACTTCGCCATCTCTAAACTTGTAGCGCAGCGCACGGCTCAAGAGCACCTCCGGAAAAGTCCAAAGGCGTTCTCCGTATTCCAACCATGCACTCCCCTCCGTGACCCCAGTCGTGAACCCAGAAGGGGGACAGAGCATGATAAGCGTGAACTCGGCGCCGCGGTAAACATCAGCCATACGATACAGATCCATGTCGATCTCTTCCGGTGGCTGATCCTCCTTTCTGTCTATCAGCGTCAGGTCGGTCCAATAAGCGGTTTGATGGAGAGATGCCATGACGGCTTCAACCTGCGCAATAAATTTCGCCTTTAAGGGGGCTTGATCATTCTTGGCGGTACCGCCAGGGATGATGTCTTCTCGTCGGTAGGAGATGGTAACATATTTCTGTTGTTTAATGATGTCTTGGTCGGAGCAGACACTCCAGGACTTCGATACGGAATCGTAGATGATGAGTCGACGAGGGTATGTGGAATGGGTGATTTCGTGAACGGGCTCCTCTCCTACTAGAGCTTTTCGCAGAGAATACTCGCGAGGGGCACGAGCAACCCAGAGCTGTCCGTAGTACCTCGACAAGTAGGTAGGATAGTATCCCGTGTACTTCGGCATATCAAATGGCCAAATGAGCGCCAGCGTGAACCAAGCCCAACGCATGAGCCAAACAAAGATGTCTGCTGGTTTTGATGGTAGGTGAAACACCAGCCAAAGAGCGAGTTTCCTTGCCTTCGGAGTGTTATCTCCGACGGCAACTTCGGTTCTATCAGTGTTCCGGCTGCTAGGATGGACTGCTTGAACTATGAGGGGTTTGCACCTGCCGGTTGTAGGGCTGACGTATCGTTGCTCCGTCTCGTGGTAATTGGGCCGATATTGCTTATCGTAGCAGCAATGTTCCCCAGTTCCATAGGAGGGTGAGCCAAAGAAAATCTCGCTGAGGGCTTTCAGGATCTGCATTGCACGCTGACCTGGATCTACAAGATATTTAGCAAGACACCCCACTTACTAGATGGAGACTAACCTGCACACGTCGAAGTGGGAGACTTGTTGATCGTGCAATGTCCTCCTCAGGCTCATGCATATATATAGTGGCAACGCATAGCAAGGGGCACCTTGAAACATGACGGCACTCCCAATTTGGCTGCACCATCTGAATGGAAGACTTGACGACGCCTGCCATCCACGGCGGAATCGGACGAGTAGGAACGAATTATTTGACAACAGCGTAGGGTCGCTTTTTGCACGTGCCTTGTCGTTTGGTGACCTTGTCACAGCTCCGTTGCGCACGGCGCGCCCATGCCTATACCCAGGTTTTCAAGGAATACTCTGAGTGTGGAAAAGAACAAATAGGAGATTTGGAAACCTCACTTTGTCATGGCAACTTCATCCAAGTACGCTGGTGGAAGTGTAACCATTGCTATGGCACCAGGCTTGGAATGTCATTCAGAGTCATTGTAAGACCCAGATACTTTTGAAATTGGGTTTCTACCCCTACGTTCGTGAACTGCTAGTCACAAGATCTATCAGGTTTGTTGAGCAGCCGCTATGCTGGTAAAAGCCTCGAGGAATAGATTGGAAACATACCAACCCCCCGAGTTCCAGGCCGTTCCCGTGGCTTCTGCCACGACCAACGATGAGATCATTAATGCAACCAGGTACATAAACGAATTTCGCAATGACTCATACTTGTTGATGGTGATGAAACAGGCCACTTTGGCGGGTTCGAGGCGCCCGAACATTCGATGTCTGAGAACATACATCGGCGTCAGCGCTCCGTCTACCCCCCTTCAAGCATAACTACTAAACTGATCGCGCCATCTCGCTGATTCTACAGTCGCTGGAAGGGCTCAAAAACAGAGTGATAGTGCGTTTTCCACCATTAAAATTCAGAACCGACCCCTACGGGCCAGTGAGCGATATAACCTGTGGATTCACCTACCGCAGTGCCTGCCACAGAAAATCACACCGTTTCTGACGTAGACTGTGACGTACTGATCTTCAATACAAATATGGCTTCTCGTGTCCAGCTTACCAGAAAGGATCCGAGCGGTGTTTCGAACCCGCCATTGGCAGGTAGTCCGCTGATATCCGGTATGATTGACCACGTTCTGTGGTCCTTGAGGTGATATTATGAGTACATAAAAGGTTAAGGTGGACGTGGAGGTCGGCCTCGAGCCGCAAGTTCCAATCATGGGTATGATCTAGTTGGGATGGAAGCCAGGCCCATTTGCTGATTAAATTCTGAGCGCTTGAAATCTAGCGTAATAATTAATAGGATCAAACTGCGACGTGTTGATTGATACCTGCGAAGCACGTCTTGATAGGTGAGATGACCAACTGACATATTCCTTCTTCACGACTTCTGGGTGAGACGCCATCATCAGTTCAACTGGGTCGCTCACTGCTACGAGATAACGGCACCGGTGGAGCCCAGATTTCATTGTTGATTGTGAGGTCGAGAAGCTTTGGGGGAACAGACCGCTCGTCAGCAAGAGCCTTTTGTCTCGTGAGGCTAACCCTTTGAGCGCATGTTCGCGACTTTGGATGTGCAGCGTAGCTACGTCAGTGATTCTCAGAATGTAGGTACCCTCAAATGCGTACCACTGGTGCAGGGGAGAAAAGACGGGAAGTTGCCACATGTGGGAGTTATTTTTCTTCCCTAGCGACGAATGAAACAGGCCTTAAAAAGATTAACTCAGGTCTCAATGAACGGACTGATAGGTTGGTGAGAAGCCCTGCCGAGCTTGCGAGGGCCGTTGCGTTTTTTCGTGCTGGAAGTGCGGTATTAGAAACGCCCAAACGGGTTTTCTCCCCAAGGTTCTCGCTGTTGTGCCGACCCAAGATAATCTACCATCCTGGACAACACCGCACCGGTACAGCCGACTCGGGGGACAAAGTCCGAACATACGAGGGTCTACAATCAGACTTATTGTCGTATGAGAACTCAGAAAGCGGATATGATTGGGGTCGTGGCGAAAAATAGGTATAGGACGATGGCGGAGTTCAAGTTGAGGACTGGTTACAGCGAGGGTGACAAGTTCGCAAACTGGCAGTAAACCTTGGCTAAATGATGTTGCCTGAGATGGTCCCGGAAGTAAAGAACGAAAACCGGATGTGGGAACCAGAGAGTGTGTCGCTCGCGCAGGTCAACCCGGCATGGATGGATGTGGCGCTCACAGATGGACCGATTGGGTGCGATAAGGATGGTGGGACGTGCCATGATGAGATGACGCGGTTGAGAGCGTTCCCGGAGGCGCGTGGAAGGCGTGGAAGACGTGAAGAGGGGCGGTACAAGTTTACACTCGATGTGCGTCTTCGTTTTCGTGAGGCGTTGGATTTTTGCTTGACGTGCGCGTGCTACTAGTAGGTGAACGGAAGCGGGTGTGTCGGGTCGATTCGACTCATGATGAGCAGGGCGTTGACTTCTCTAAAGTGACTATTTCCCGAATGATCGATGTGCATATACCGCAACTAGCTTGTGCTGGCAAGCGGATCAATGACAGTAGTTGACTTTGAACTCACTGGAGTGAAGGATCCGAATGCTGCCCATTTTCTGCGTTCCAACACACCATAGAATTTGCCATACATCACTTGACGATACTTACCATGGCGTTCGCTGGCTGAATGCTGGTGGAGGACGAAAAAGGAATTTAGGGTAAACAAACCCCAACCATACGACACACTGAATTGGGTCTGCCCATGCATGTTCTCCTGCATCTTCGACCGCCGCACGTCCCAATCAGAGCCCAATTGGTCCAGTTTCTCATGGAACCCAGACAATCCCCGTCGTGACCCTTCCGGATTAACCGCATTGGAATACGTCGTTCGCCACGTGTTTTTACCCATCTACTATCCTAGAGTGGATGACTATACTCCAGAAAACGCTCATGCGCTGGCCTGTGCGGTGTACGCCGCTGCTTGCGCTTATAACGAGTACATAGGCCACGCCCACGAACCACATTGGCTTCAGATCACAAAGATGTTAGAGAGGTTGCAGGTCATCCTCACGCCTATTCAGCGATTTGGAATGCCGTACCCGGACCAATTCCTCTCGCAGTTTGGTGGGTTGAAAACTGGAGGTATGCTCCAAGGTTCACTATTGATATCTTTGCTAAGAAGCCATAGATACGCTTGTATTTCCTGCTCCGTATCTTGACGACACTTATGGGGTCATATTTCGAAGGCAGGACCACTGTACTCTGTACGAGTTGCTCCATCCATCAGAATGCCCTGCAGAAGAGAGGAGAGGGATAGGCTCATATCCTGAGTTGGCTATCGAGATTCCCAATGAAGTCTTTGACGACGGGAAGTTCCGATCTAAACTCGCAGGTTTCCTCTCTGGCAGGAGCAGAAAGCCGCTTACTGGCATGTTGCACGGTGTCGGCCCTCCCGTTGAACCCAAATGCATTACCAAACGTTACGGTCCTGGCCGCATCGTCGACGATCTTTACGAGGGGTATTGGTCTCGCTCGCACCTGTGGTTTCTCATCAGGTTTGCCATTCAATCGTCCCTCGATCGTTCT